>JAWZYT010006129.1:35000-39485 GCA_034508575.1 Petrolisthes manimaculis
CACACACACACACACACAGACACACAGACACACACACACACACACAGACACACACACACACACAAAACCCATGGCCAATTTTCTTACATATTCTCAAGAGCCTACTCTTTCTTACCTCTACACATTCTTACGTTCTCAAACAAGCCACTCTCTTTTCATATAAGTAGGTCCTTTGCCACGCCTATACTACTTTCAAACTCCTCTATACGACCACGCCCCCTACATACCTTTACGTCCCCTGCCACGCCTCCTCCTCCTTCGTCGTATATATTTCTGCCACGCCTCTGTTTCATGCTTCATCTATCACTTTTCCTTCTGCACGTCCCTTGTATACTCTGTCTGGTTGTTCTTTGCCTCGCCTCTTCTATACTCCCACATCCCACCACCTCGACCCCCTGCCCTGCCCTGCCATGCCTGCTCTTGTCTCGTTTCCATCATATTCTTGAGTCTCTTGCTTGCCACGCCCTTGCTGCCTCGTCATTTTCCACGCCCGCTCCATACTCTTGTCCTTGCCACCACGCCCTCTTCTGCCACGCCCCCCCCCCATTCCTCGGCCCTTTATTCCCACGTCCTAGCCATACCCTCAAGGTCCCCTCTCGTCACGCCGCACCTCTCCTTCCTTCCTTCCAAGTCCCATCCTCCCTCCCTTCCATGCACCTCTCAGAACTTTCTCAGCCTCTTCCATAACCCACACTCCTCCTCTCACAACTCTCTCTCACCTTATTCTTACAAACAACAACACTTTTATTTCTTCTTCCCCAAACTTCATCTTCCTCCCATAACTTCCTTGCCCCATAGACCATAATTTCCTCACTACCCGACCCTCACCCTCCTCCTTCTCCAGTTCCCAGGAAAATGTCGAAGTCTGCGTCTATTGCCTCTCTTTTATTTCCAGTTATTTCCAGTTATTTCCCGTTATTTCCAAACTACCAAGCAGCCGCCATAACCTCACCCATCACCAATACACCAACCACCACCTTTCCACCACAATCCCACTTAGGTTTTATCCATCCATTTTCAACTCCAATACCATTTTCAAAACCCCAGTCAGTCAACCAATAATTCCACTCCACGACCACCACCAATAAAACCCCAGCCACCAAAATGTTTACACCCAGTCATCCAACACAAACAACCCCACACATTCACCCGTTACTCACCTCATTCATCCATCTCACCGTCACTCACCTCATCAACCAACCCCCCTCACCCGTCAATTACAACAACACTACGACTCACCTCACCTGCAACCCATACCACCACCACGTCTCTCACTACTCACCAACCCACCACCCACCCACATTCACTTCCCACTTCACGTCGCCCCCCCCCCACCACCACCACCATCACCACTATCACTACTACTACCGCCACACACACACACACACACATTTCCCGGATCACGAGAGAGGGCAGTAAAGATGGCGTGTGTCGTCGACCTTACAAACCCTGCATGCTATCACGAGTTTACTGAATATTACTTCACAAACTGACCAAGCTTTTTTTTACAGGTACAGGTATACTCTCTACCTCCCCATATATATATTTTGGTAGAGGGAGATACATTCGATTCACAGTAAATGCCCCGACCGTCCACGAAATTGAAAAAATAAATGTTGGAAATGAAAACAGTTTGGGGACGGTATATATGTATGTACTGAAAGGTGTGGTATGGTATGGTATGGTAGACAGGTAGGTAGGTCATGGTAGTGTTAGTTCAGGTGGTTGGTTGGTTGGTTGTAGTCTCTCTTGATAAATATATGGTGTTTAGGGAAAGAATGGTAGTGTATGTTTATGTTATGGTATGGTATGTTATGGTAGGTATAGTGGGAGGTTTGTTGTTGTTGTTGTTGTTGTTGTTGTTTGTTATGGGGTGTGTTTGGTTGTGTTGTGTGTGAATTGCTGTTGATACTTATGGATGTTTCAATGTCTATACTCACTAAATCCCATCTGTTTCACTTTACTGCCAAACATAAAAACATATCCGATATATATAGTTTGATGTATAGTATGTATAAACGCATACACAAACAAATACACACACAATCCCAATCAAGCGTTATCTACCTACTGCACACACAAACACACATACACACACACGAGCAAACATCCATCCCCCGGTAAAACCTATACGCATTTCTCCCCATTATTTTCCTTCTCTTTCACAGCAGAGGTAGGCAGTCGGTAATAGATAGTCAGTCAGTCAGTAAGGTAGGCAAGAAGGCAGTCAGTCAGTCAGTCAAGCAGTGAAGTAGGTAGGCAAGAAGGCAGTCAGTCATGCAGTCAGGTAGTCAGTCAGTCAGTCAGGTAGGTAAGAAAGCAGTCAGTCAGTCAAGCAGTGAGGCAGGTAGGCAAGAAGGCAGTCAGTCATGCAGTCAGGTAGTGAGGCAAGCAGTTAGGTGAGGTCACTTGGAATTAAGTATCAGGCCACACCAACTGACAGAGATGAGGGTCACGTGGAAGAGTGCATTCTGACGTGAGGTCCTGGGAAGCAAGGGGGGGGGGAGGTTAAAAAGGGGGGAAGGGAGGCATTGAGTCCGTCCTCCTCATACCCATAAAAATAGAGAGAAGGTAAAAAATCTACAGTGGAAGCGGAGTGAGACGGCCAGGGAAATGAGGGCAGCAGGAAAGGTATATAGTGCTGGTGGAGGAGTGGGGGTGGAGTGGAGGGGGTGGAGTGGTGGCAGGCAAGGGAGGTGGAGGGGTCATGGTGAGGATGTATACAGTGTGGGAGTGGTGGTAGTGTGGTGGGGTGGGGATAATGGTGAAGAAGTAGAAGTATAGTAGGAAAGGAATGGTGGATGGAAATGGTGAGGGTAGAAGTGAACTGTGGTGGTGGTGGTGGTGGTGGAATAGGAGGAAAGGAGTATAATGGTGGTGGTGGTGGAGGAAAGGAGTATAATGGTGGTGGTGGAGGAAGGGTAGGAGGAGTAATGGTGGTGGTGGAGGTTCATGGTATAGGTAGGTAGGTGTTCTTTCCCTAATCCTTCCATACTTTTTCTATACCATTTCTATATCATCTTTACTAACTCATCCTTACACTCCACCTGAAACTTTCCCACCTCCCTTTGACCTGCACCCAAACTTTGACCTATTCCATAACCCTTTCCCACCCCCATGACCTTTGACCTATTCCATAACCTCCTCTTTAAATAACCCACAAGCATTCATGACTTTCTCTCTCCATCCACTTCCATCAAGCACTTTCTTTACTTTCCCCCTCCTCCCCTCCTCTCCCTAAGCAAGCACTCACCCACCACTTCCCCCATGCAAGCACTCCTGCCCCCCGTCGCTCCTCCTTAGCCCCCTCAGGCGCATTGGAGGGAGCGGCAACCCCCTTACCCTAGCTCCCTCATGGCAGCCTGACTGAATCTCTGAACCACGCTTTTTAATCCAGTAAATCGACTAGGAGAGAGAGAGAGAGAGAGAGAGAGAGAGAGAGAGAGAGAGAGAGAGAGAGAGAGAGAGAGAGAGAGAGAGAGAGAGAGAGAGAGAGAGAGAGAGTGTGTGTGTGTGTGTGTGTGTGTATGTGTGTGTGTGTGTGTGTGTGTCTAACTAAGCTTGAGAACTATTTATCTGACCTATATAAATAGTATCTAAACATTATCAATAAAGGCTCCTCAAATCTTCTCTCTTTATTTAGGCCTACTCTCTCTCTCTCTCTCTCTCTCTCTCTCTCTCTCTCTCTCTTTTCTCTTCCTACTTACCAATCGATTATGAAGGGACAGTAAAATCTTGTAAAATCTTGGCCTAATCCTCCATCTCCATTCCTATAGAGCCTTCATTTACTTCCAATCACCATTCATTTCACTGCTACCTCCTCCAGCCCAGAGCTTAGCCCATCTCACTTCTTATTTTGCAGTAGATAGGGGGGCGCATCTCCCTAATCCCCCCATCTCCGAGATCGAATATAGGCCCGACACGTTTCCCTCATTTTCCTCCATCTTCACTATATAGGATAATGATGTAAAAAGATCTATTCAACTTCTCCCATTTTCTACAAGGCATAAATAACTTTATAAGGAACAACTAACTAACCTCTCGTTCTTGACTCTAAATCAGAACTTTCATATTTTTCTTTTGTAAATTCCAAATGTTGTCTTTATAACCTTTATAAATATCAATCTTTGCACACTAATATAACCCTATCTATATAAACAAACACAATGGTCAATCAAACCTTTATAAATATCAATCTTTGCACACTAATATAACCTTATCTATATAAACAAACACAATGGTCAATCAAACCTTTATAAATATCAATCTTTGCACACTAATATAACCCTATCTATATAAACAAACACAATGTCCAAACAAACCTTTATAAATATCAACTTTGGTAGTACCGTACAGGAATACAACCATATACATACAGGATACTCGTATTTTTTAACAGATATCGACCTTGGTACCAACAGATCTACCAGGGAGGGCAAATCTATATGACTATCAACGCACGTACAGTAAATCAATCAACTCCAC
>JAWZYT010006130.1:0-21953 GCA_034508575.1 Petrolisthes manimaculis
TTAGACAAGGTAATGGCAGAGGTAGATGGCCTGGGGGAAATGACACATAATGGATCAAGATGACTGTGTTGGATGAGTGTTGGCAAGTTGAGATGACTGACTGAATGACTGGATGACTGGATGCAAGTTGAGATGACTGACTGACTGACTGACTGACTAGATGAATGGATAAAGGGTTAGATAGATATTCACAGTTTTCACACTATGTTTACATATCTCTTGCACTCTGTCTGTCTCTCTGTCTCTCTGTGTGTGTGTGTGTGTAAAAAAGAATAGGTATTGTAGTGTTGTAGGAGTATGTACAGTAATGATTGTGTCATAAGGAGGGAAGGGTCTCTCTCTCACTCACTCTCTCTCTCTCTCTCACTCTCTCTCTCTCATGCACTTTTCCACTCTCCTCCCTGTTTCATCTTCCCTCCTTCATCTCCCATCTCCCCTCCTCCTCTCCTCTCCTCTCCTCCACGTCCCCATTCCTTCCATCTTTCACTCCCTCATGTTGCTCAGGGGAATCATTATTTATTCCATGTGGAAGGACCTGCATTCTTCTCTCTCTCTCTCTCTCTCTCTCTCTCTCTCTCTCTCTCTCTCCTCTCTCATGGTGAACCTTTCCTTCCTCTAATTTCATCCACCTTCTCTCTCTCCTTCCTTCCTTCCTTCCTCCCACTCCACCTTTCCCTTCCCACTCCACCTTCCTCCTTTCATCCTCCACCTCTCTCCCTCCCTCCACCTCTCCTCTCTCCCTCCCTCAGGCAATATTACTAACCCTCCACCTAACTCCCTCCCTCCTTCCATCCTTATACCTTTACCCATGGTCATCCTTCCCTCTCCTCTGTGTCCCTTCCTATTTCCTTCCTCTCCTCTCCTCTCTTTCTTTCATTTCCTCCCGTTCCACATCTTCCTTCCCTATATCCCCCTTTTCACTTCTTATATCCCTCCCTCCCTCTATCCCTCCAATTCTATTCTCTCCCTACCCCCCGTATACTACTCCATCTCCCTTGCCTTCCTCCTCTCTCTCTCTCTCTCTCTCCCTGCCATCAGTGTGTGGTTTGGGTGTTGCAGTGAGTGTCCTTGCAAGGCTGGAGTGATGGAATGTTGGCTCTCTCTCTCTCTCTCTCTCTCTCTCTCTCTCTCCTCTCTCTCTCTCTCTCTCTCTCTCTCTCTCTCCTCTCTCTCTCTCTCTCTCTCTCTCTCTCTCTCTCTCTCTCTCTCCTCTCTATCTCTCTCTCTCTCCCTTTCTTGCTCCCCGGTCACACACAATCATGCAGATCAAGACACACACATACATATCACATATAAAACACACAATATCAATGCACATATAAACACACACATATCAATACACATTAACACACACACACATCTGCCACGCCCGAACAGATCGTATGTAAAACCAACCGACCGACCTCTTCCCAAACTTCCATCCTAGGCCAAACCAAAGTTCCTTCCTTTCCTTCTTTCCTGCCTTGCTTCCTTCTTTCCTGCCTTGCTTCCTTCTGTCCTACCTTGCTTCATTCTGTCCTTCCTTGATTCATTCTGTCCTACCTTGATTCATTCTGTCCTTCCTTGATTCATTCTGTCCTTCCTTGCTTCATTCTGTCCTTCCTTGCTTTCTTCTTTCTTTCCAAAGAAAAATATATCACCACCACCACCTCTTGTATACCACCTCCACCTCTACCATGTGAGGTAGGACATGAGGCTGGCTGGCTGGCTGGCAGGCAGGTAGCGTAGGTAAAAACCAGATAGGTAAGGTTTGAGCAAAGCTTGGATGTGACGTTGGGTACAAAAAAATAAATAAAAGGCCGACTGGTAAATGTTACGTGATAACAAATGTAAGTATTACGTAGTTTAGGCTTAGTGTAAGAGAAGGGAAGATTAGGTGTGTGAGGTGATAAATTAGTTGTTGTGTATTCATATAGCCTATATGTGTGTGTAGGAGAAAAAGAGAGAGCTTTTATAAGTGTGTATAAGAGAGTGACCTTGTAGGGTCATTGCTGTCAGTAACACGTACCTTCCCACCCTCTGACCTCCTAAACTTGACCTCCTACTCACCACAGTCCCTCTCCCTTTCTCATTCCTTCCCTTTTCTCTCCTCCTCCTCCTCCTCCTTCCTTCCTTCCTTCCTTCCATCTGGACTGAGGTATACGGATTGAGTGTGTGTGTGTGTGTGTCCCTCCACGACCACCCTTACTTTTTGTGACCCCGTGTACAAACTCTTCCTAATTGTTAACCTCACAGTGGTTATCAACTCTTGTTAATGTAATAAATATATAAATATAATGAAATTCCTTAGAGGAAAAGAAAATATAACTTTTTTTTTTTTATATGTGGACTTATCGAAGATATAAGTTAGGTAAAGAAAAATGTATATATAATTAGAGATTTTGGTAAAAATGATTATTTTCACAAAACAGGGAGGGTGTCTATTATGATGTTTTTAGATTATGATGATTGTTAGAACATCTTCACTACCCATTTACTTCCTCTCTTTGTGGGAGGGACTGTCATTACACATTACACATCTTCACTATTGCCCAAATCACATGTCATTTTGGACTGGATCAATGTTGAAAAATTGAACCAGGCATGGTGACAATTATGTTGTTTTGAATTGGTGTCAGTGTCGTGATGATGGTGGTGATGGTGGTGGTGGTGGTGGTGGTGGTACATTAGAGTGCCTTGATTCCTGCAAAGTATGCCAGGAAACAGGATCGGATGAACAAAATATACCAACCCTGTTTCCTCCTCCCCTTAAATAAGTAGTATATTTGAACTGTCTACCTAAAAACCTGTATATAACTAAACCCTCCTTCTCTTTCCCCTTTTTTCTTCAGGGTGTGGTGGTGATGGTGGTGGTGGTGGTAGTGTGGGCGTCGTGGCGTGATGGGTGTGGGTGGCGAGACAGCGACTGTGGTGCTCATCACACTACTGGGCATACTGGGCAACGCTGTGGTGGTGGTGACACTCCTCAGACGATCACTGCTACACCATCCATCCAATAGGTAAGTGGCTAGGATAATAATAACTAGGAGCTCCTCAGACGATCACTGTTACACCATCCATCCAATAGGTAACAACAACAACATACAGGATAATAATAACTATAGGAGCTCCTCAGACGATCACTGCTACACCTTCCAATAGGTAACAGCAAACAGGAAAGAAGGAAGGTAGGAAACAATGTAGGTAGCAAGGTAGTTAAGAAAGAAGGAAAGGAAGGAAAAAAGGAAGACAGCTTAAGAAACTTCAACAACGACAACAAAAGTATAATAACTCAGTACCATCTTTTGACGTCTATTAATTCACTTTTGTTACATTGGAGTGCTGCATGATTCCTCCAAAGTATATATGCCACGAAACAGGACCACACGAACAAATTTAATGCTTGGAATAGTTTGGAGGTATCGCTTGCTCCAGATTTACCAACACTGTACTTCCCTCCTTAATAGGTAATATGTGCATCATCATTATCTTTGATTCACCAAGTCCCGTAAGCGTCGTTCGTATGCAAGAACTTTTTCGTGTGTGTGTGTACTCGTTAAATTATCCAGTTTGTCTTGTCAGGTCGCCATGGAGGTCACAGTGGGAGACAGCAAGTAGATTTTGACCTTTATATAATACGTGCACTCACACACGTAGTCTAAACTGTGCACAACCATAAATACACACACGTAAGCCTACACAGTTCAGGTATTTTACAATCATGATTTCAAAATTCTGTAGCACATTCTCTCTCTCTCTCTCTCTCTCTTTCGCACACACACACACACAGATAAATTGCTACACCACCATCTGACCACTAATGCCCTCCTGCCTGGCCAACACGCAAGGTATTCAACCCCTTCACACGTGTTATGCAGCTTGATGCTTGGTGCTAGAGAGAGTATACAAGGCGGTGGAGAGCAGGCAGCAGTGAAACCTATTGGCAAGGGTGACGTGAATGGAGTTAGGAGGAGGAGGAGGAGGAGGAAGAGTGAAGGGGAAGGAGGAGGAAGAGTGAAGGGGGTTAGGAGGAAGAGGAGGAGGAGGAAGAGTGAAGGTGGAAGAAAGAGGAGGAGGAGGAGGAAGATGAAGAGTGAAGGGGGTGGCAGGAAGGGGAGGGCAAAGTTAATTAATAAAGGGTTGATAGACAGGTAGGTAGGAAGCCCAGAGTAGAGCAAGTGAAGGGTAGTAGTAGCAGTAGTAGCAGTAGCGAGAGGGTAGTTGTTGAGACAGTTGGAGGGAGGGGTGCGTGTTTGGTGGTGCATGGGATGTGAGGGGCGTGGTTAGGAGACGTAGTTGTGGTGGGGTGTTGGGGTGTAGGGCGTGGCTAGGAGACGTGGTAGTGGTTTGGTAGGAGGGCGTGGTTATAGGAGGGAGTGGTACCGTATGACTGCTCCATGAACTTCCCCCGCTCGGTCAACACGGCAAGAGATTGAAACGTGACCCCAAAGCAACGTGTGTGTGTATGTATGTGTGTGTGTGTGTATATATGTATGTGTATGTGTGTTTGTTAAACAGAACATAGAATCCCATGAAAGTATGTGTGTGTGTTTCGAAAAGGTATTTAATCAATTTGACAACCAAAATATTCCCACTGCTCAAAAAGGTGTTTGAGGTGGAGAGAGGATGCAAACTTTAATGGCTCAACTTTAACTGCTTTTCAAACGAACTTTTAGGTGTGTGTGTGTGACATTAACTACTGACCCTTACTTACTTACACCTGTTTGATTTATAAACAGGTGTTCAAACGTTTCATTACACGTGTATTTAATTAGGGTGATTGAAGACACTTTTCGATATAGTGTTAAAATATACAGTAAGTAGGTCAGAGGGATTTGTTTTGAGTATATATGATTCACACTAGTTTCTTAGACTGTCTGCAACGATATGTGGTGTGTGTGTGTGTGAGAGAGAGATAGAGAGGAGGGTGATGACGGGGCAGGTTAAGGGAAATATTGCCTAGAGAGAGAGAGAGAGAGAGAAAGATAAGAGACAAGAAGAATGTTGTGGAGACATCGTTTGTGTGTGTTTGTGTGTGTGTTATGTAAATTTGAAAGAGAGAGAAAGTAGGTTAGGTGAGAGAAGGAAGGAAGAAAGGAAGGTACCAGACAAAACAAAAGAAAAAGTGGACTCCTATTCTCTCTCTCTCTCTCTCTCTCTTTCTCTCTCTCTCTCTCTCTCTCTCTCCAGCATCTGATACCAATTACCTGAGCTGGCTGACCTGTTTGAGTTCTCTTACTCTTTTTTTTTTTTTTTTTTTTACTTCTTTCCCATCAACTTTTTATTTCATGTTTTTTATCTCGTTTTTTCACCTCCTTTTTTCTGTCTGTTTCTGATTAATTTACATTTTCTTTTATTCTGTCTGTCTCTGTTTCGTTTATTCCTTCTTCCCTTTATTTCTCTTCCCATTTTTCCTCTCCTTCCTGTTTCCATTCCCTTCGCTCTTCCTTTTCTTTCCTCCTTCCTTCCCTCACTTCCCATCCCATCTTTCCTACTTTCCCTCCTATCTCCTTCCTTCTTCCCTTCCCTTCTATCTTCTTCCCATCCCTGCCTCCTTCCTTCTTCCCTTCCTTCCCTTCTCCCTTATTAGTTCGCTTTCCCTCCCTAAACACCTCTATTCAATACCACCTCCCTTCACCATTCATTTCCTTCCCTTCCAACCTTTCTTCCTCCCTACCTCCCTCCCTCCCATTCATCACCCTCCCTCCCTCCCTACTTCCCATTCATCACCCTCCCTCCCTCCCTACTTCCCATTCATATTCCACCTACCTCTTCTATTCATCTCCCACCTCTCTCTCCCATGCAGCCTCTCCCTCCATACTCCTCCCTCCCTCCCTCTCCTCTCCTCTCCACCCATACTCCTCCCTCCCTCTCCATCTTTCCACTGCCTAGATTTAGTCTCATTAAGTCCTTTATATCCCTTCCTTTAGAACTTTCTTCCAGAGAGCGGAGGTGAAGGACCTGGAGGAATGGAAGGAGAAAGAAGAGGAGGAGGAGGAGGAGGAGGAGAAGGAGAAAGAGAAGGGGAGGAGGAGGAGGAGGGATGGAGGGAGAAAGAGGAGGAGGAGGAGGAGAAAGGGGAGGAGGAGGAGGAGTAGGTATGGAGGGAGACAGAGAAAAAGGAAAAATTGGGTGAGGACGGGAAGGAGGGAAGGGGAAAATAGGAGAGGGAAGAGGGATGGATACAAGGGAGGAAACGTAGGAAGTATACAAGAGAATGGAGAATAGTTAATGATTTATGGATTATAAGGAACCTCGTTAGTCCCTTGTGGCCCTCAAGCCTCGTATTCAATGACTTATCCAATTACCTTTAAAAATCATCCAGGCTTATGATACAACCACTCCCCCCCCCCCCCATACTCTCTCAATTATATATAAGAAATCCGTTCAAACACATGATTCTCTCTCACTATCTCTCTCTCTCTCCAATTAATTACCTATAAGAATCCTCGTCCAAACACATGATTCTCTCTCTCACTCTCTATCTCTCAATTATTTATAAGATCTTCCAAACACATGATTCTCTCTCTCTCTCTATCTATCTATCTCAATTCCTTATAAGATCTTCCAAACACATGATTCTCTCTCTCTCTCTCTTTTACTAGTCCAGAGTACACAACCCAACGTAATACTAAGCCACTCAGACCCACTAAGCAATATTTTCCCCTTCCCCCTTGATTAAAGTTGACTGCCAGAGTTGGAGGGTTGCTTGCCTACTTGTTTGTTTGCTTGGTTGTGTCTTCCATTCCCTCAGTTCATCTCATTTCTTTTACTTCCTTTCCTCCCTTTCCATTTTCTCAGTTCCTCCCTTCTTCTGTTTCCTTTCCTTCCGTTCCTCCCTCTCTTCCTCTCCCTCACACACACACACACACACACTCTCTCTCTGGATAGGATCGAAATGGGTCAAGGTCGTATCAGTTTGAATATTTAACCAGGGTCTTGCCAGGTACAGAATCTCTATAGCCATCCCTACGTGTCCTCTCTCTCTCTCTTTCTCTTTTTCTCTCTCTCTCTGATTGGCTGGTGGGAGGGGTGGATGGGCGGGGCATACACTCTTTCCAACTCTGTAATCTGATTAGGCTCGTCTTTCTCTCTCTCTATTTTGGATTGTGTGTTTTTAGTCGATCCTTTTTCGGTCTGTCTGATGTAGGTTTTTCATTTTTCTGTCTATAAGCTAACGTGAATAAATTATGACAAACTATTTTTACCCTAAGCTAACTTGACCCAATCGTAGTAGGCTAAAACTGGCCTAACCTAATCTGCCCTTTGCTAACGAGACTTACTTAATCATTTCTGACCCAACCTAATCTAATCAAATGAAACCAAATGTGACGTGGTATAATTATTATGATCTCAATTAGTCAAAACAAATCATCTTCTAACCCAATGTAACCTACTAGCCTAGCCAAATCTATTATCCTAACCAAACCCTGAAAGACTCGGAAGCTCTTCTAGTAAAAAGGAAAGTAAGATATATTAATAAATAAATAAAAAACGTGGCACACTCGAAGTAAGTAAGGGCGTGGCTGTAATCTTCCCTTATAATGTAAACAGATTGGAAGTTATATAATCCCAGAGTTAATTACACCCAGTATGTGTGTATGTGTAGATTTATTTTATATAGTGAATTTGTTTTTGTTTTTTATTTATGACAGTGATTATGTAACCTATGTACAGTCACACCCAATAGCCAGTTAGCCAGCCAGGGGTATATATCTCTGTCTCTTTCTCTCTCTCTCTCTCTACGTGATTTCTGGATCATGACGTGGACCAGACTAAACCAGTCCCAATACGCCGCCCTCTCTTTCCTCTCTCCAGCCACCCAGATAACTAGCTCCTCCCCTCTCCTCCCTCCCCTCTCCCCACTCACACTCACCACTCCCTTCCTCCCTTACCTGTACCCCGCCCCTCTCTTCTCTCATTACCATACCCCTCTCTAACCTCACTATTACCCTGCCCCTCTCCTAACTCTGTCTCATCCCGCCCCTCTCCCCACTCACTCTCACCTCGCCACCTCCTCTCTCTTTCTCTCTCTCTCTCTTTCTCTCTCTCTCTCTCTCTCTCTCTCCAGTCAGCACAGGGTGGGGCTTGCTTCTACACAGGGTCGATCTTACCCAGCATTACACACACACGGGCTGGCCCCCTACTCCCCCCCCCAAAAAAAAAAAAACTGCATCCCCCTCCCCAACTCTGTCCCCCCTATTCCCGCACCTCCTTAATTAAGCATAAACAAAATAATCACCATCTCTTTCTTATATTCTAATAATCTTTTTTTTTTCTGTTTCATAAGATAGTGTAAATAACCCTGTGATCGTATATGTGAAAATTGGAGGCTTCTGATTCCTCCTCACTATGCCACGAAACAAGCTCCTTCCATAATTATAGGTGTGTGTGTTTCGTGGCAATATTTGAAGGACTCGTTTATCTCCAAATTTCTGACTACATCACAGGGTCCCTTAAACATAAACAAATTACCATGTCTCGAGTAATTATAAATGACCTTCTTTTTTATCTCTCCCTCATTTCCCTCCTCTCTTTTCCTCTCCATCTTTCCCTCCTCACTTTTCCTCTCTCATTTCTCTCCTTCCTAGTCTCTCCTTCTCCCCTCCTTTATCATATTATCTTCACCTACCTCCTTTCCTTGTCCCTTCCTTCACTTCCTGGTTCATTTTTCATACATATTTTTTTCACCCTAATTTATTTGATGCTTTCCCTTCCCACCGTTCGTCATATCTCTCTCTCTCTCTCTCACACACACACACAACATATTTCTCTTAACTCCTTCCTCATTTTTTTTTTACCTTCATTTTCCCCTTCCCTTCCTCCTCCTCCTCAAATTTATCTCTTCCTTCCTCTTCTACTTATATTTTTCTTCCTTCTCCTGTATACTTCTCTTCCCTTTCATCTTTTCCTTCTTCCATATCTTTCGCATCTTGTTTGTTTGTGTGTATTTTCCTTCGTCACATTGCCCTCTCTATTTTTTTTATTTACAAGCACTGGGCTTCGCCCACCACGGCTGCGCCGCGG
The DNA here is from genome assembly GCA_034508575.1 of Petrolisthes manimaculis. Classification (NCBI taxonomy): domain Eukaryota; kingdom Metazoa; phylum Arthropoda; class Malacostraca; order Decapoda; family Porcellanidae; genus Petrolisthes; species Petrolisthes manimaculis. The sequence continues at coordinate 9,007 of JAWZYT010006130.1, forward strand.
GTGCTTTTGCCTGCGGCGCTGCTCGCTTCGCTCGTCCCTCCACTTCCCCCAACTCCCCATACCCCCCAATCAGATGTCACACCGGGTAGTGAAGATGTTAATACTTATCTCTGCTAAATATAAAGGGCAATGTCTCCCACTTACTAGTGAAGATGTTAACATTTATCTATGTCATACCCGACAGATGTCCCCTGTACCATGGATAGGTGACGGAATTATTACGTAATCAACCTTCAGTTTTTTTTTTTTTTTTTTTTTTTTTTTTCGAAAAGTTTTTTTTATATATATATACTTAGATTTAGTATATTCATCTTTCATTTCTTTTCCTTTTTCTTCATTTATATTCCTTTTTGCTGGTCTCTTAATAATATCATCCTCTTTCTTATTTTTTTCCTCTTTAACATATCTTTCTCCTCCTCCTCTCTCTTTCTCATATTTCCCATTTCTACTCCACTTCCTCATTCTTTGCATTACCTCAGTTTCCTTCCGCCTTTCTCCCTTCCTCTTTTTCTGCATTCGTTGTGTCATTAATCTTTCTTATTTCCTCATCCTTCCCCTCTCCCCTTCCCCCTGTTTCTCTCTCTTATTTATCCCTCTCTTTTTCCTTCTTTTTGTCCCTATCTTTCCTTTTTTTCTCTCTCGGTGGTGGTGCAGGGAGCAGAGAGAGGTCAGCCGTCCAGGTCACCAGGTCAAACACACACACACACACACACACTGACGTATTGCATAGGCTTGAATATTTAGTGGTGATTTGACGTCGAGAAAGAGAGAGAGAGAGAGAGAGAGGAGTGAGTAGAAAACGAAAGGGAATAAGGAAAGGAGAGAGACATGTTAATAATTCAGTGTTTACAAGATGGAAACTAGTGATTTGAGGCCAGGAAGTGTGAATGGTAGGGAAGGAGGTGAATGAATGAATGGGAGGGAGGGAGAGGGAGGGAGGGGAAGCATAATGAATGGGTAGTGAGATGAAGGGGAAGCAAAAATTATGAATGGGAGAGAGTGAGTGAGGGAGGGAAAGCGTAATGAGTGGGAAGGAAGGAGGAAGAGTGAGGGGGAAGCTTATTGAATGGGAAGGAAGGAGAGGGAGGAGGGAGGGAGGGAGATAATGAGAGGAAACATAATGAAAGGGAGAGAGGAAGTGAGAGGAAACATAATGAAAGGGAGGGAGGAAGTGAGAGGAAGGGGAAATGAATGGACGGCTTGAATGATAATGAGACAAACCTAAACTCTTTATTCTTTATTTACCACACACTCTCTCTCTCTCTCTTTCTCTCACACACACACACTGATATCTTGACTACCCCTGTTCCATACGGGGTTACATGGTGTCGTAACAAATTGGCGACCCTGCCAGGATGGTAGTCAAGGTGTTGAGGTTAAGTTGAATGGTAGTCAGTAGGTTTGATGTCTCCCTATTCTGTATTTTTCATGTTATTTTGTTGGTGATTGTTGTTGGTGATTAACCTAAACACACACACAACACTCCTTGCAACACATACATACACATTTCCTTTCCTTTCCTTCTATTTCCTTGGTGTTTACTGTCCCTCCTTTCCTTCTATGTCCTTGGTGTTTACTGTGCCTCTTTTCCTTCTATTTCCTTGGTGTTTACTGTGCCTCTTTTCCTTCTATTTCCTTGGTGTTTACTGTGCCTCCTTTCCTTCTATGTCCTTGGTGTTTACTGTGCCTCCTTTCCTTCTATTTCCTTGGTGTTTACTGTGCCTCCTTTCCTTTTATTTCCTTGGTGTTTACTGTGCCTCTTTTCCTTCTATTTCCTTGGTGTTTACTGTCCCTCCTTTCCTTCTATTTCCTTGGTGTTTACTGTGCCTGCTGCCAATCCCTCATCCCCAATTTCCAACCCTTTGCCCCTACCCTTCCAACCCCTCTCCAGTTCGAGTGTTCCTGCCCACCTCGGCAAACCGACCCACTCACCGATCTGTTTATCTACCTGATGTGTAATGGATAGTGAAGATGTTACGGAAACATGCTCGTGTACGTGATGATTCCGAATATGTTTCTGCATAGAAGAGAAATGGAATGAACGTAGTGAAGATGTAAATGTGTGGTGTAGGAAACTAATGATGATGTATGGTGACAACACAAACTGGATGAGGAGCAAAGATGAAGACATATTTGCCAGACGGTAGAAATGTATTACTACTATATTGAACTATAAGTGGTCATATATATGGACCACTTTATCCACTCACACTACAGGAGTGTTGCTTCTTCACACAAAAGGTTTGTGTGTAGTGACGAATTATTATCAAACCCGGTGGCCACTGAAACAGGAGGCAATATCGTATCTCCTGCAATGAGATAAAATAGCCATTGAGATGAGCCAACTTTTACGAGGCTTAGGTAGAGAAAGAGGATTAATTTGTAAACTCACCAAGAGTTTCCTTGACGTTTGATATTTCTTGCCAATTTTGACCATTGTGTTGTGCATCTCGGCATTTATGGCCGAATTACCTTTACTATCTCTACCTTAGCTATAAATGCATCAATTTTACCTGACAACTTTACACAAACTGACAGACCTTCTGAATACTTTGAGAGATCAAATTTGGCATACCATAGTAAAGACCATAATGGATAAAGAGTGTGGTGAATTGCTCAGCAAACTCAAGAATATCATGGAAAATATTAACCAACAGATTCAAAACCTAATGGACCAAATTGAAAATCTTCAAAAGAAAATTGACGCTTCATCCCAGTCAGAGAAGAAGGATATTACAGGTGTTGATAATAATTCTAATATTGGGATTAAGATTTACAGAACTCCACCCCAGGAAAGAGAACTTTCTTCCAGTTTCCAGGAAACCTCTCCAACCCCATCTCCCTCACGCCGACCAGTTACGACGACTACCGGTACAGCTCCTCCTGCTGGTGACAATGACATACCGGTACCTGAAAATTGGACCCCATAGTGCTGGGAAGGGTCAGTGAACAGGATTGGTAAAGAGGTTCACAATCATAGTATCACAACCACTACTTACAGGACAGATCTGTGTCAGTCTAACATATGCCTTCCTCTCCTCTGTTGTGAAAACTTTAAAACATACATTGTCCTTTCCTTTAGCAATCATAGGCACAGTCATCCCGACCCACGACCCAGATATCGCCCTGGTCCCCGTCCTGGTGCCCCTTACCCTGGTCCCCCTCCTGCCCCTTACCCTGGTACCCCTCCTGTCCCTTTCCCTGCCCCCTATCCTGACCCTTTCCCTGGCCCATACCCTCTTCCCAATCCACGCTGGAGGTAATGACAGAACACCAACAGGTAAACAGGGATCATAACATCAGGCGACAGAGTTTGGAGGAAATGAAGGAATTATGTCCAAACAGGTGTACCAGAGAGGGAATAATAGTTATGACGTGGTTATAGAGGATCTGAAAAATAAAACGTCGTAGACTCCGAGTGTTTCACAAACTTTTTTTTGTCGTGACCCTGAACACAAATATATTTTGACCTGGCGAAACTCAAGGATGAAATATTATACCAGTATAATTTTAGTTTTATCAATGTGCCTCCTTTCCTTCTATTTCCTTGGTGTTTACTGTGCCTCCTTTCCTTCTATTTCCTTGGTGTTTACTGTGCCTCCTTTCCTTCTATTTCCTTGGTGTTTACTGTGCCTCCTTTCCTTCTATATCCTTGGTGTTTACTGTGCCTCCTTTCCTCTTATTTCCTTGGTGTTTACTGTGCCTCCTTTCCTTCTCTTTCCTTGGTGTTTACTGTGCCTCCTTTCCTTCAACTCATCACTCCCATTGCTCCCCCACAACTGATATCTTGACTACCCCTGTTCCATACAGGGGTTACATGGTGTCCTAACAAATTGGCGACCCTGCCAGGATGGTAGTCAAGGTGTTCCATACGGGGTTACATGGTGTCGTAACACTACCCACATACCACATACCCGACAAGTGTCCCCAAATTACCACGGAATCAACCCCCCGATATTTTGGATATTTTTGCAAGGCTCGAATATTTAATATACAAAGAAGAACAGACACACACACACACACACACACACACATTGATGAATGAATGAAAGTGTTGACGTAAGCTGATGACACTTGACACATTAAAAGAAAAGACCTTGTAATATTTAAAACTAAGATACGTAAAATTAAAGCTATCACACAAATAAACAAAAATCAAATAAAACGAGAGAGAGAGAGAGAGAGAGAGGAGTGTAGAATTGAATGCCAACCGCACTCACTGTATGTCACCACCCATTCTCCTCTGTGTGTATGTGTGTGTGTATGTGTGTAATAGGTCCTGACACTTAACTTACATGCATGTTGACGTGTGTGTGTGTATGTGTGTAGGCGCGATTTTTGTGTGTTCCTTGATTCATTGACCTCTCCCTTTGTGTGTGTGTGTGTGTGTGTCATTTTGATTTTCACTATAGGCTCGTGTCCATAATTGAGTCCACACACACACACACACACACACACACACAAAGGTCGGGCAATTTAACGCGCTATTGATCATACAGTTACACACACAGAGAGAGAGAGAGAAGAGAGAGAGAGAGAGAGAGAGAGAGAGAGAGAGAGAGAGAGAGAGAGTTAAATTACATTCACTATAAATCTGGTTTCCTGATTCAGTGTTATTCAGTATTATTATGATTATTACACTTTCATTCATTTATACACTCCTTCCCTCATGTATTCCCAGGCTTTTGTTATGCTTTACTACAGATGAGGGCCCGGTAATTGTCATCTTTTAATCGGGTAATCATCACCTTTATAATCTAATTGCCTGCTTCTCTCTCTCTCTCTCTCTCTCGTCATATCACCTTTTAAATAAACTACTTTCTTCTCTCTCTGTCATATCACCTTTTAAATCCAATTGCCTGCTTCTGTCTGTGTGTGTGTGTGTGTGTGTGTCATAGTGTTGAGCCTGAACAGATCACCACCATCATGTGTCTGGTATAAGCACCTTCTTATATCCATTAAGAGTTCTACTGACACACACTGTTTATATGCAGCTGCTGAACGACTGTTTCCCATTAATCTGCTCCCAACTTTACACATACATACATACATACACACGACTTAGTGGTATTGAGGACAGGACCTGATATACATACACCCACAAGTAGGTTGGAATTTGGAGTGTGTATTCCAGTCTGTCAGTGAGGTACGTGTGTGTGTGTGTGTGTGTGTGTGTTACATTGGGAGCACTTCTACCTGTGTGTGTGTGTGTGTGTGTGTAATGGCAAGTGAATGATTGCATGTTTATGCTTGATCGGGAACCTCTTACATGACGTGTTTGTTTATGTGTGTTCGTATGGAAATGATTGTGCTCCAATGTTAGCCAAATGTGTGTCAGGTGTGTGTGTGAGTGTGTGTGTAAGGTGTGTGTGTGTGTGTGTGTAAGGTGTGTGTGTATGAGTGTGTGTGTAAGATGTGTGTATGTGTGTGTGTGTGTGTGTCTGTCCCAGCTCACTCACCAAATCATACTTTTACAGGACGAAGTAAAAATGATATAAGACCTAATTCGAGTTGACTCTAGAAAGCTGAACCAGACGTAACTGTGTACTAGTTTGGATCAAGGGAACTATCTAATTGCAGTATATATTATTATTATTAAGGACCCTGTGATTGTGTATGAGAGAGAGAGAGAGAGAGAGAGAGAGAGAGAGAGAGAGAGAGATGGAGATACGATGCTATTACAAAAGTGTGCGTTGGTATTTGGGAAGTATGTACACGTGAAAATGTTTGCGTATGTGCGTATAATGTGTGTGTGTTATTACTATGCGTGAGTGAGTGAGTGCTTTTGTTGGTGATGTAACACTCGTAGTTTTAAAACATTTGAGGGCCCTTACTGGAGCTCTATGAACCCTCCAAATAATCCAGGCCACAAAACGCTTCAGTGTTTCGAATAGGGAATCTGTTGCCTGTGGTAGTTTGGAGAATTCGTGGAGCTCCAGTAAGGGCCCTCAATTTTTTTAAAACTACGGGCGTAAGAGCTAGATAGGTAGGTAGGTAGGTAGGGAGGGGAGTGGGTCTTGTATAGGTAGATAGGTAGGGGAGTAGGTCTAGTATATATAAGTCGGTAGGTATATAGGGGAGTGGGTCTACAGTAGTCTATGTTGGTCGTTGGATGGATGGATGGATGCAGTGTATAGTAATAAAAATTCAGTCGTCACCACCTGCTTCCCTCTGTTTACTTGCCATTAGAAAGTCGGTCAGGCAGAAGCAGAAGGAGGAGAAGGAGGAGGAGAGTACGATGTGTGTGGTATTGTTATGCTTGAGAGAGTAAGAGAGAGAGTGGGAGTGGGAGGGAGGAAATGGTGGTGTCTAACTTAGTGCTTGTATGTATGTGTGTGAGTGAAAGAGAGAGAGGGGAGAGAGATTGGTGGTCTTAGTGCTTGTGTGTGTGTGAGAGAGAGAGAGAGGAGAGAGAATGGTAATGTCTTTCTTTGTGTGTATGTATGTGTGTATAGAACAGCTGGCTTGCATCTCAGTCTATAAGTCCATTAGTCTGTGAAGCGCGTATACAAAGACCTTATAGTTTTCTGTGTTTTCCTACGCGTGTGTGTGTGTGTGTGTGTGTGTGTTATGGAAGAATCATGTTTTGGAGTAATCAGTAACCAAACATCCAGTATACACCACCAAAAATGGACCCCTTAATAAAGTAATGTTTCCAGACATGTTTTGGAGGAATCAATTGCTCCAAAATATACAAGAGTCGACCCCATAATAATAATAATAATAATGATAATAAACCACAATACTGTTTCCTGGCATGTTTTTTTTTTTTTTTTTTTGGAGCAATCAATAGCCTTCCAACATACCAACAAGAGTAGGCTATAAGTTTGGAGGAATCAGTAGCACCCAATATAACCCCCCTCCCCCCTCCTCCCCCCCCAACAGATGACCTCATAAAGTGGACTCATCTTGTTATAAACGTGTGAATGAATGTGATTGGGGTCACTTACTGCCTGTCAATCACTGTATGGTCACTGGGATCGATTGGTGACCACACTCATAACATACAGACATACATACATACACCAAATTGATTTACATGTTACCTCTTTTACATGACATACTCTGGTTTTTGTTGTTGTTGTGGCTATTACTGATTTTATTATTATTATTCCTATTGTATAGACACTATTGTTGTTATTATTTTTATTGTTATTTTTTGTAGTGGTAGTTGCAATAGGGGTAGTAGTAGTAGTAGTGAGAAGTACATAGTAGTAGTATGATAATGAAGCAGTAGTAGTAGTAGTAGTAAATAGTATTTAATTAAGGTCACGTCCCATTTTGCCAGTTGTTGGAGAAATACTACCTGTTGTGAACACCTTGTCACCAAATTATTGAAGAGTAAACATTTCATATATTGCTTGGGACGACACCACTTACAAGTTGTGTCATCACCTGAAACGAGTGCCAGAGAGAGAGAGAGAGAGAGAGAGAGAGAGAGAGAGAGAGAGAGAGAGAGAGAGAGAGAGAGAGAGAGAGAGAGAGAATGTGTGTGTGTGTGTGTGTGTGAATGAAGCTACCAGTGTATACATTATCTGTGAATGAGGATAATTTCATGACACACGTTGAATTAATGGGAGAAGCTCTTGTGCCTGAGTGAATAATACATGTTGTAGGTGTTAGTGGTGATGGTGTTGATGATTCCTACAAACCCTCCCATGACAACAGACAAGAGGAACAAACAGACGACCTTGGTGTTACTATACTATTATTATGGGATCTATTTGTTGTTGTTTTTTGGAGGGGAATCAGTCTAGCCTTCCAATATACACGACTGCTATATACAGTAGTACCTACGTGCAGTGCCAAGTAAGTCACCCCCTACAGAGATATAATAAATAGACTGTGTGTGATAAGAAGAAAGAGTTGTTTAATAAGATGAGTTGTCTTCTAGATGAAAAAGTAACTATATAGTACCGTATTGTATATATATATTGTATATATTTATAGTATTGTATATATTTATATACTGTATACTTTCATATATAGCGTTCGCTATTACTAATATGAAAGTGTGTGTGTGTGTATGTTTAGATAGACTGATAAATTGATAAATGGAATGTGTGTGACGAGCATACATACATACATAAAGATATAAATACATATACTGGCTTGAATAAGTAAATGTCTGGTATACTAAAGATACACACACACATACATATTATCTATACGTCTGTTCTCGTTTTGTGTCACTTGCCATGTCCTCCACTCTCTCTTTCTCTCTCTCTCTCTCATTTACTTCTCCTGTCCTCCCCTTTCCCTTCCTCCTACCCTTCCCTTACTTAACACACACACACACACACACAGACAGACAGACACACACGTTTGCTCTACTTACCTTCCACACAGACTCCCTCCTTCTGTCAGTCAAAGTCTCTCCTACTGTCAAGGGAACGCCAAATGTCCCCTTACTCTCCCTTCCTCCCTACCTCCCTTTCTCTCCGTCTGACTCCTCCTCCTCCTCACTCACATTCTTTCTCTGTCTGGTTGTCAGTTCCTCTCTTTCTTTCTCTCTCTCTCTCTCTCTCTCTCTCTTCTCTCTCTCTCTCTCTCTCTCTCTCTCTCTATCTATCTATCTATCTCTATCTCTATCTCTCTCACACACACACACACATTTCTTTTCTCCAGCAGCCAGTACACTTTAAGATTTTAAGATGACACGTTGTCACACCTACACGAGAGAGAGAGAGAGAGAGAGAGAGAGAGAGAGAGAGAGAGAGAGAGAGAGAGAGAGAGAGAGAGAGAGAAAATGTGTGTGTGTGTGTGTTTAGACAGACTGATAAATAGATAAAGGGAATGTACACATACATAAAAACATAAATACATATACTGACATACATAATTATATATCTAGAGTATACACACACACACACACACACACACACACACACACACAGTTCACTCTCTTCTCCTTACAACCCATCTTATTTTTTTCCCCTCTCACAAATTCACTTCCTCATACCCCTAATTCCTCTCCCTTCCTCCTTCCCTCCCTCCCTCCTCGTCTACTCTTCTTCCCTCCTTCCCTCCCTCCCTCTTTATTTATCCAACTTCCTTATCTCCATCTTTCATTCATTACTTCTCGGTATATTTATGTTTTATATATATATATATTTTTTTTTTTACTCCCTCTTCTCTCTCCCCTTTCATCATCATCTTCTCTTCCTCATTTGTTGTTGTACGGAGGAGAGAGGGAGAAAATGAGGGTAGGAAAGAGAGAGTGGAGAGGTGTAGGGGAGGAAGGAGGAAGAAAGGGAAGAGAGGGGGAGAGTATACAGGGGTGAAGAGAGGAATAGGATATGAGAAGAGGAAAGAGGAAGTGGGAGGGGTGGAAAAGAGAGAGAGAGAGAGTGAGAGAGAGAGAGGAAGGAATCGTTAGGGGAGGGGGAGGGAGAGAGAGAAAGTAGAAAGGAATTGTGAGGGGAAGAGGAGGAAGGATGAGAGAAAGGGAGAAAGTGGAATGAATTGTGAGAGGAGAGGGAGGAAGAGGAAGGATGAGAGAGAAAGAGAGAGAGGAAAGAGTATGAGGGGAATGAAGAGAAAGGAAGAGGAGAGTGTGAAGGTTTGTTGTGCTAACTTAGTGTTGTAATGATCACCACTTGACTCTGTCCTCCTTATAAAGCACTTAGCACTTCCTTACACACACACACACACACACACACACACTGCCATTCATACATTCACTCATTTCCTTCCTCGTCATTCCTTCCTGTATGTCTCTCTCTCTCTCTCTCTCTCTCTCTCTCTCTCTCTCTCTCTCTCTCTCTCTCTGTTACAAAAGTGGGGATAGGAAATGGAAAGTTGGAGAGGAAGGAAGGAAGGAGTGTTTGTAGAGAGAGAGAGAGAGAGAGAGAGAGAGAGAGAGAGAGAGAGAGAGAGAGAGAGAGTTGTTTGGAGGGGATGAGTGGTAGGAAGTGTGTCTGTGTGTGTGTATCAGATTTGGAGAGAAATGATGTTTGGAAAGGATGAGCGCCTGAACGGTAGGAAATGTGTGTGTGTGTGTGAGAGAGAGAGAGAGAGAAAGCTCGCAGTATATTTTGAGAGTGAAAGAGAATCAAGATTTGATAATAATAGAGTGTGAAAAGTAAAAAGATATTTGGAAAGAAATGCTGAGGGGATCGAGTGAATACATTTGTGGAATAATGGAAAAGAGCTAAGGAAAGTAAAAGAGTGAATGAGGAAGTGGAGGAGAAAGAAGATAATGGGAAGAAAAGAAGAGGAATGGAGAGAGAATGGAAATGCTTTGTGTGTGGATCTTGAGGTATGTGTGTGTGTGTTAGAGAAAGAGAGAGGGGTTGGGGGAGAATTGGGAAGGTGTGTGAGTGTGTGTGAGGGAGAGCAAGCAGTGAGAGTGAGAGAGAAGGTATGAATGATGTATAAAGCAAAAATAAAGAATGTGGAAGAATAAACGTAAGAGAGAGAGAGAGAGAGAGAGAGAGAGAGAGAGAGAGAGAGAGAGGTAGGTCAAGGAGTGAATGACGTGTTTTTTAAAAGCATGAAGAAATGAATGAATGAGTGAAGGAAAGTGAGTGAGTGAGTGAGTGCAAAAAGTATATGAAAAAGTGTGTGAGGAAAACAGGAGAAAACTAAATGAATGAGTGAAGGAATAATGGGGAGGTGAGTTATATGAATGAGTGGAGAATGAGGAAGTGAGTAACAATTGATAAGAATAAATATAAGGAAGGGAGTGATGAGTGAAGGAGTGTGAGGGTACAGGAGAGCATTGTGAGGAAAACGTTTGAATGAGGGAACGATGTGTGTGTGTGTGTGTGGCATCGACATAGAGGAAGGACAAGGACAGAGGAAATTGAGTAAGAAAAGAATACACACACACGCACACACAGAGAGGGAAAGAGAGGGGGGGGGGAGAGAATATGACGTAATTTTAATCATTCTTGTCTTCCTTTGGTTTTCTGTCATCCACATTATAAAAAATAATATTAATATAAACATTCGTAAATAAATAAATAAATAAATATATAACAATCAGGGCAATCATCATGAAATATAATAATAATAATAGATGCTGTCCTAGATTCTGTTTACTGTGTGTGTGTGTTTATTTGTGTGTGTGTGTTGGTTGGGAGGAGATATTTTATGCCCCGCCAAACACCAACAACTGTTTATTGTTTATACAAAAGCAGCTGCAGTGGATTTATATGTTTATATTCGTGTGGAGATTATTATTTTATATTTAACAGGTGCAAGTGATGTGTAATTGTGGAGGTGATTAGGTTTTTACACACACACACACACACACGTCCATGCCTCCTATTAACCTACACACACACATTGCACACACACACGGCTCGCCTAAACCACCGAACACACACACACACACACACGACTTCCCTGAACTGCCCCATCTGTGGGTAAAAGGAGAGTGTGTGTGTGTGTGTGTGTGTGTGAGTGAGTGAGTGAGTGAGTGAGTGAGTGAGTGTGATGTAAGAGTTGAACCAGGTTAGCCTAGCCAAGGAAAACACAGGTGGGGTGATGTGTGTGTGTGTGTGTGTGTGTGGTGTGGAGAGGTAGAAAGGTGAGCCAACACACTTATTATACCCTTCATAAACACACTCACACACACACACACACACACACTTTTTATTTCTTTTTTTGTACTCTTTACACAAACATACACTTCCCTCTGCTTTTCACACACACACACACACACTTTTTCTTTTGATATAGTCTTTACACAAACATAGAATTCCCTCTGCTATTAATACACACACACACACACACACACACTGAGGAAATGGATCAGGTTGGCAAGTGATGTTCATTTCTCATCATGACAGTTTTATTACATTGGTTTTAAACGGTGGTTGACTGTACAGAAAAGTTGGAATATGTTGTGACTCTTGGTGTGTGTGTGTGTGTGTGTGTGTGTGTGTGTGTGTGTGTGTGTATCATAGGTATAGAAGAGTGTGTGTGTGTGTGTGTCATAGGTATAGAAGAGTGTGTGTGTGTCAAAGTATAGAAGAGTGTGTATGTGTGTGTGTGTGTCATATGTATAGAAGAGTGTGTATGTGTGTGTGTCAAAGGTATAGAAGAGTGTGTATGTGTGTGTGTGTGTCATATGTATAGAAAAGTGTGTGTCTCTGTGTGTGTGTGTTTCTAAGTTATAGAAAGGTGTGTGTGTGTGTGTGAGGTGAAAATAAATATACACATATTAAGTAACCCTGAACTAATAATAAATGATAAGGCAACATTGGGCGAGCTCTCTCTCTCTCTCCTCTCTCCTCTCTCTCTCTCTCTCTCTCTCTCTCTCTCTCTCTCTGTATGTGAGACGTAGATTTAAGTTAATAAGAGGATATCCTTGTGTGAGGGATCAGCTGACTTGTGTTTACATTTTTTTGGCGGGAGGTCGCTCGCTTTGATACAGACTCGGACAGAAGGTTATACTTTTGGCGGGAAGACGTTTATGATGCAGACACTTTTGGCGGGAGATGAGGTCGCTTTTGATACTGATAGAAGTGACAATTTTGGCGGGAAGTCGCTTATTTTTATAAATACTGGTGGAAGACGCAGTTTTGGCGCGAAGTCGCTTATGATACAAATACTATACCCAATTCCTACTAAATGCGCAGCAGCTCTTTGTGTATGATTATGTTGTTAAAGATGTGTGTGTGTGTGTGTGAATGATGATATGGTTGAAGAGTATGTGTGTGTGAGAGAGAGAGAGAGAGAGAGAGAGAGAGAGAGAGAGAGAGAGAGAGAGAGAGAGAATGATGTGGTTGAGGAGTGTGTGTGTGTGTGTGTGTGTGATTAAAAGCTTTGATTTGTAAGTGAACCAACCCAACTTCCTGGAGTGTTAATTAGACGACATAACCTCGCTCCCTTCCCACCAAAACACAGACTCCACTCACATACCCACTCACTCACTCACTCACTCACTCACATACCCACTCACTCACTCACTCACATACCCACTCACTCACTCACAT
>JAWZYT010006131.1:0-5000 GCA_034508575.1 Petrolisthes manimaculis
GTTGCTGTATGATGTGCAATTATATATAAACGAGACAAACAATGTATAACTTTTATAGTATATTCTTTATCTGTGAAATTCTGGTGCAACGAGATACTAAATAAATGATCTGTTTTTATTGGTATGCTGTGAATTACTGTATATTATAGTCGAAATAAAACCATACTCTTTTTTTCCCGACGTTGATGTGCGATATTTTACCTCCCCTATGTATGTATGTATGTATGTATGTGTATAATTATTCCTCCTTTCACTTTTCATAGTGTGTGTTATAGCCCTACTTACCTTCCCCTCAAATCCAGTAACCCCCTTCACCTTCCTCTAAGCATGCGTTACACCCCCTCCATCCCCCTCACCTTCCTCTAAGTGTGTGTTACCCCTCCCCCCTCCCTCTCACCTTCCTCTAAGTGTGTGTTACCCCTCCCCCCATCCCCCTCACCTTCCTCTAAGCGTGCGTTAACCCCCCTCCCTCTCACCTTCCTCTAAGAGTACGTAACCCCCCATCCCCCTCACCTTCCTCTAAGCGTGCGTTACCCCTCCCCCCATCCCCTTCACCTTCCTCTAAGCGTACGTAACCCCCCATCCCTCTCACCTTCCTCTAAGTGTGTGTTACCCCTCCCCCCATCCCCCTCACCTTCCTCTAAGTGTGCGTTACCCTCACTTATCATCCCCTTCCCAAATTTCACAACACACCTCACGCGGCGAGGGTAATCAGCGTGAAATCCTCCTGGTGACCCGAGAGCCAACACAGCCGGTCTGCCTGTTAGTCTATAGGTCTCAAAGTGGTCTGTCTGTGTGTCTGTGTGTGTGTATCCGTGGGGGTTCTCTGGCTTCTTCCCCACGTTCCACCCTCCTCATTTCACCTTCATCTCGACATATTAGTGCATTATTATACTCCATCTCTATCCTTACTTGAATATGTTTTTTTTTACTGCCCCACGTTCCGCCCGCATCCCGCCCATCTTCTTCCGCCCGTTTCCCGCCCATCTTCTTCCGCCCGTTTCCCGCCCATCTTCATCCGCCCGCATCCCGCCCATCTTCATCCGCCCGTTTCCCGCCCATCTTAATTCTGCTTACTAGGAACAGTGTAACAGATTTGTCCTCACCTGTTTTTTATCCCGTCTTCACCTGTCTCTTATCTCACCTTCAACTAATCCTTATTCTGTCATCTATCACCCTCTTCCCGTTTCCTGCACTTTTTTATATATATTCTTCCACTCTTTGCTTACTTCCCACAGCCTCCCTCATCCCTGCATCCCCTCACAACTTTGCACTCCATTATCCAACTATTGCAGACTCACTTTAGGCCTACTCGTCTCCACCCTTATCTCTCTCTCTCTTTCCTGCCTCACTCCTATACCCGCATGCCTCCATCCCCCTTGTCTACCTAAACCTCTCTCTCTCTTCCCTATCTCTTGTCTCTCTCCTACTGCCTGCCTGCCTCCTCACTGTCTGTCTGTCTGTCTTACCCATCCTTCTCTCGTATCCTACACTCCCCTTCATTCCTCTATACCTACATCCTGTCTGTCTGTCTGTGTTACCCTCCTTCTCCAGCATCCTACACTTCCCTTCCTCCTTCAATACTTACATCCTGTCTCCTTTACCCCTCCTTCTCTCCCATCCTACACTCCCCTTTCCTCCCTCTATACCTGCATCCTGTCTCTCGCATCCTACACTCCCTTTCCTCCCTCTCCACCTTCAATACCTACATCCTATCCATCCTTCTCTCCTCGTGTACATCCTCCCTCAGCCACGTCAGTCAAAGAAGAAACATCGAGGGAAGGAGAGGACGAGATAAGACAATAATTACAGGAATTAAAAAAAAGGTCCTTCTTCCTGTTACCCAAAACCAAGGATGCACTCACTCACTCACTCACTTACTACATTCCAGTATTTCCAGGATTCCAGTATTTCCAGGATTTAGTATTTCCAGGATTTAATATTTCCAGGATTTAGTATTTCCAGGATTCATTATTTCCAGGATTCAGTATTTCCAGGATTCAGTATTTCCAGGATTCAGTATTTCCAGGATTCAGTATTTCCAAGATGCAGTATTTCAGGATTCATTAGTCTTCTCTCCACTATTGGTGTTTCTATTTCTCTATTCTCTTGTTTTTCTGTTTCTATCACTTCTTTCTCTGCATTTCTCCTCACCTCTTCTTACTGTTTATCTGTCTGGTGTCTATCTGTCTGTCTATAAGTATTAAGGACCCTGTGTCGTAGTCAGAAAATTGGAGGTAAATGAGTCCTTCAAATATGGCCACGAAACACCACCTTATAGGGAAGGAGCTTGTTTCGTGGCATGGTTAGGTGGAATCAGAAGTCTCCATTTTTTATACACGATCACAGGGCCCTTAAAGTATCATAATCTATCTGTCTTTCCTCCTCAGCCTCATCCAGCCTCCTTGCCCTTTCCTTCACTTGTCGCTCTTCTTTCATACCTTCCTTCCCTTCCCTTCCTTTCCTTCCTTCCTTCCTCCACGTGGTCGGTGGTCGGTAGAATTCGTTTAATGCGGTAACGTGATGGAGATTACGGTCAGGTGCTTTGCTGCCATTATACCGCTATGATGGACCTGCCAACCTACCCCCTACCCCCCTCCACTCTCTCTCTCTCTCTCTCTCTCTCTCTCTCTCTCCTCTCTCTCTCTCTCTCTCTCTCTCTCTCTCTCTCTCTCTCTCTCTCTCTCTCTGCTTACGAGTTTTTTTCTAGGCTGCTTGATTTTACCATTCGAACAAAATTAATGTACGAGAGAGAGATAAAAAAAAATGTTACAAGGAGTTACAAGGAGTTACAAGGACAAGTAGCACCTCAAAGGTCTTACGACCCATACCAAGGAGGTATAGTAAAGAGAAGGCTCTCCCCACCCACCTCTCCCACCCGCATTGCGGGTATGGAGTCGGTTAGGAAGCACAGAAGGCAAGGCAGGCACGGGTACTATAAATAGGGACATATAAGACTGAGTGAGTAACAAGCTGATGATGATGATGATGAGAGAGGGAAGGTACAAAGTGACATGAGGACAAGTGACAGGAGGGAACTTTGTGTACAGGTGTGTGTGTGGTGGTGGGTGGTGGTGGCTGGGTGGCTAACAGATGCTTATCCTCTCCTCTCCTTCCTTCCTATACACGTGCTGGATACAATGACAACAAACAATCTCTCTGGGTATATATAGGTGAAGCGTGGCGGTGATGGTAGTTGTGGTTGTGGGTAGTGGTGGTTGTGGTGGTGGTTGTGGTGATGGTGGTGATGGATGTGATGGTGATGGTGGTAGTAGTGGTGGTGGTGGTGTTTGTGGTGGTGATGGAGGAGGTATAAAGGATAGATAACATGTGATAAACTTATTCCTAGACCACTACTGATTCCCCTATACAATGCTATAGGGACACAAGGCACCTATACCTCACTATATAGGCTTCACGTATAGGAGGAGGCCTCATTCGTAGCATTAGCCTACTTGGAGGGGTGAGGAGTAGACTGTCTTTGGCCCACAAGAGATTATCCTATTAACCACACACCAACCACAGGCCACAGATTAAAGGAACACCGCGAGAGGCAGGTCTAGTTATTGCCTGATACATTTTAGTGTCAGAATTCGAAACGTTAAATCCAGTCCCTTTTTTTTTTTTTATACGAGAGCAGGGAAGGAAGGAAATATAAAAAGGAACGAGGTAATCCTTTATCTATTCCTTGTATACGAGACCAGCGACTGTAAAGGAGAAAAGGGCAAATGCTTCTTAATCCAATCCCTTTTATAAGAGATCAAGGAGTATAGAGGAAAGGGCAAATACTTATCTAGAAACGACATACGGTACCGGTCCTTGGAAAAAGCATATGGGTGTGGGAAGAAGATAAGGGTTGTACCGAGGATCATAAGAGTGGCAATATCTGTCTTTCCATACTCGTCCCTGCAATATATATGTCGTGTTATATTCCTCCCCACACATTCACACTATCTACAGACCTCTCTTTTTCATCTTCTGCATTTTTACTGTCAATAAAGTCGCCCCTAACCTTTGCACTTCTGCTATCTATAAACTCCTCTCTATATACACCTATACACCTATACATCCTTTGTACTGCTACTATCTATACACCTCTCTCTCTATACGACCATCACCCACCTGTATAGAACTCTGTGCCATCTCATTTTGATATATATAGCTTTTTATTGACCAGGTGGGCAAGGGTGGTATCGTTTGGGGGATTAGGAAGGATGTGCAGGGAAGTGGTGGTCACTTATATTACGACACACACACACACACACACACACACACACACACACACACACACACACACACACACACACACACACACACACACACACACACACACACACACACACCAGGCAGAGGGATCCTATAACTGTAACCTTCTTTGATAACAAACTAATCTGTGAATGGGTCGTTTTGCTGCAACACTCTTTGATGATGGTAATGGAAGAGTCAAATGATAACGTGTAATAAAATAAATAAAAATGTCGTAAACTGCAGAGATATAGTTTTACTACAACACATTTTATGGACTGATTGATATAGTGATAACGTGGAATGGAAGATAAACATTTATATATATTATACGGATATATATATATATTTTTATGCCAGACACAGATATTATTACAGGGTCCAGAGAATTGAGTGTCGCACCAGATGAGACAATGGAGCTTCTCTTTCGTGGTGATGTTGGTAAAGTCATGGTCTAATGTACTGCAACCTGGTGAATAAAAGCGAGCTATTTGAGTTAATTTTATGAACCAAAATTGCACACACCAACAGCTATAGTTTCGGATCATTTTTCGAAGCCATCTCATTGGAAGGTGTTGCAGTACATTAGACCATGACTTTACCACACCTTCTCTTCTGCCACACAAGATGACCACATTTTTTTTGTATACACGTCACTACCGTAATCTGATGACACGTCCACTGCTGCACCACTGGCGTCAATCAACTCAACCTCAGAGGAAGTGCTCGTAGAACCATCACTATCCACACGTCTC
>JAWZYT010006131.1:10000-12500 GCA_034508575.1 Petrolisthes manimaculis
TTGTGGCTGGTTGGTTATTTGACGAGTTGATTAGTCAAGGACCCTGTGATCGTCTATGAAAATTGGAGGCTTCTGATTCCTCCTGACTATGCCACGAAACAAGCTCCTTCTCTATAGGTGTGTGTGTTTTGTGGCAATATTTGAAGGACTCGTTTACCTCCAATTTTCTGACTACATCACAGGGTCCCTTCATAAATCGTTTCCAAGAGGTGACTGATCCTGCACCCTTGTGGAATAAAGGAGTGGCTGAGGTGAATGTTTTTTTTTTTTTTTTTTTTTTTTTTTTACCCTGTGAATCCAACTATTAAAATAACACTCTGAGCAGACATTCCCAAGAGAGAGAGAGAGAGAGAGAGAGAGAGAGAGAGAGAGAGAGAGAGAGAGAGAGAGAGAGAGAGAGAGAGAGAGAGAGAGAGAGAGAGAGAGAGAGAGAGAGAGAGAGAATTGTAGCCTCTTTGCCACCACCACTATCACCATACCCATACCTATCGCTGCTACTTGTGTGTGTGTGTGTGTGTGTGTGTGTGTGTGTGTGTGTGTGTGTGTGTGTGTGTGTGTGTGTGTGTGTGTGTGTGAAGAATAGAAGAACCGTTAATACTTCAATACTCCCTGTTTGTCTGTCTGTCTGTAGGTCTGTCTTACTCTTACTCACACACACACACACACACACACACACACACACACACACGTACACACAGACATACATACAGGCATAAGGGTAGACAACCTAGAAAGTGAGACAAATTAGGTACAGTACATACAGACTACACATACATACATACATATATTCATACATAGATACATACATGCCTTATATACTCTCTCAAAAGGTCCTACAGCCAGCCAAGTATCCCATCCATCCATCCATCCATCCATCCATCCATCCATCCATCCATCCATCCATCCATCCATCCCTCCATCCCTCCATCCATCTCTCCATCCTTCCATCCATCCCTCCCTCCCTCCCTCCATCCCTCCCTCCATCCTTCCATCTCTCCCTCCATTCCTCCATCCCTCCAGTCAGCTAATACTCCTATACTTAGCTTCCTTTTTAAGTTGAAGTAGTATATCATTGAGTACATACTTCTTTCGACTCCAAAGGTGCTTGTATAGAGGCGACGCCCTTTATGACTTACACCCTCCGTCATCAGCCCTCCGTCAGAGCTGCTCCATCACGCACGCTACCTTCCTTCTTTTATTTTTATTGTAGGTTTATTTTATTTCTATGTTTCGACTTTGGACATAAGGTTTGGTATTCCCCTTTCGACGCTCGGTATTAAGGTTGTAGTTCCCTTTTGGTACATTGGAGTGCTTTGATTCCTCCGAAATATGCTAGGAAACAGGACCAGAAGAGCAAAAATAATGGTGCTTTGTTGCTTGAAATAGTTTGGTGGATTCAGTTGCTCCAGAATTACCAACACAAACTTCCCCCTTAAGTTGGTCAATAGAAGAGTGAGGTTACTAGTGGACTGCATGGGATTGAGAACGAAGGAAATAGAATGAAAGAAGGGACGTTTGGTAATAGAAGAGTGAGTTTACCAGAGAGAGGACTGCATGTTAGCACCAAATAACTCCACCCCGTTGCTTAAATACAGTCGCTCCTCCCTGGGCAGTGACGGGCTTCTTCTCTTGCAACACAACAATGACCAACCCAACCTCCAGACTCGACCCCATCCACCCAGCACCCGTCCGCCTATCCCCCACCCCCACCCCCGGCACCCACCTATCCCCCACCCCCACCCCCGTCCACCCAGCACCCTCCTACCCCTCAACCCTACCCATGTCATGCCTTATGGGTAGTGCTCAAACGACTCAAGATGATTACCGCCGTTACCTGTCATAACTGGCCGTCAGTTAAGTCAACACTGGCGACTCATGCCCTTCCTCTCTTTCATTTCACTCCTCCCTTCCTCTCTTTCATTTCACTCCTCCCTTCCTCTCTTTCATTTCTCCCCCATCTTCTCTTTCATTTCACTCCTTCCCTTCCTCTTTCATCTCACTCCTTCCCTTCCTCTTTCATTTAATTCCTCCCTTCCTCTTTCATTTCACTCCTAGTACTACTACTACTACTACTGACTACTGGTGGAAGGAATCAGTTGTACAGAGATTTACAACCAACACACATGTACCCCTCCACCCACCCCACCCCACACCCTATTATATCCACCTCAGGATGATAGGTGTGTGTGTGTGTGTGTGTGTGTGTGTGTGTGTGTGTGTGTGTGTGTGTGTGTGTGTGTGTAGGGCAGCAGTTGTGTATTACGAAACACACCTGCAACACGTGTACGAAAACAGTTGTATCATAATAATAGAGAAGACGGTTGGTGTCGTGAAGTTCTTATAAGTATAAAGTGTTCTGACTTCCTGTTACAACGATATAATCAATGTGTTGAGGATGAATTTATTGGAGTCCACGTTGAATTCTGGACCATACATACATACAAGGATAACACACTCCCTCCCCCCATCCATATTCTGTATTGGTCTGTTTTTGTTGTTT
>JAWZYT010006131.1:15000-33798 GCA_034508575.1 Petrolisthes manimaculis
CTTAGGTGAGGTTTGGTTTGGTTAGCTTATCTCAGGTTAGGTTAGGTTAGGTTAGGTTAGGTTAGCTTTGGTTTGGTTTGGTTATCTCAGGTTTGGTTTGGTTTGGTTAGCTTTGCTCAGGTTAGGTTAGGTTAGGTTAGATTAGGTTTGATTTGGTTAGGTTAGGTTTTTTTGAGCTATTTATTTAGATTAGGTTAGGTTAGGTTTGATTATTGAGTTGACTGATGAGTGAATATTTTGTTTATCTTCTCCTGTCTTCATATCCTGTCAGTCCTCATAAATTATCATCGTGTATCTGTTATAGGTACTGACAACTGTACATACACGTCCACCTGACACCTCTTTGTGGAGTGACAGGGAACACCATTATTGATAGCCTTGTGTGTCGTATTCTCCTGGCCTCTTATGTCACACCTCACCTTACACCTCACGTCACACTTCACCTCACCCCTCACATCACCCCTCATGTTACCCCTCACGTCACCTCGCCCCTCACCCCTCACATCACCCTTCACCTCGTCCCAAACCACACACACGCACACACACCCCTTCTCACCCCTCACCACACCCCTAACATTTCAAAATAAAATATAAATATATAAATAAATAACAAATAAATAAATAAAGTCCACAATAATAATAAGTGAAGGTAAAGAAGAAACTCACTGGGAAAAAAACAACAACAAAATTACTTAGTCTTTATTATATCTTTTTTTTTTTTTTTTTCATTTTTGTGTTATTTTTTACTTTATGTCAGGTGTTTTTGTTTACCTTCAAAACTTAAGATATATATTTTTTTCTGTTTTTTTTTTTATCTTTTTTTTTTTTTTATGTCAGATTTTTTTTTATCTTCAAAAGTTTATATATATTTTTTCTGTGTGTGTGTATGTTTTTATCTATTTTGTGTTCTTTTTTACTTCCTCCCTTCTCTGTGTGTGTTTATTATTTTATATTTTCTGGACATACGAGTAATTTGAGTCTTGTTGTCTTTGCAATAGAAAAAAAAAAATGATGTGTTCTGAATCTCCACTTCCTGCATTAATTAAAAAAAAGTGCCATGAGCTTCTTCCTCTTGAATTAATAAAATGCTCCGAGTCTCGTCGTCACAAAAAAAAAAAAAAAAAAAAAGATCAAGTAGTAAAAAAAAAAGATCAAGAAGTAAAAAAAAAAAAATAGATCAAGTAAAAAAAAAAAATCAAGAAGTAAAAAAAAAGATCAAGAAGTAAAAAAAAAAGATCAAGAAGTCACAAAAAAAAAATCAAGAAGTAAAAAAAAAAAGATCAAGAAGTAAAAAAAAAAAAAAAAAAATCAAGAAGTGTTCCCACGCGCCTCCATCTTGCGGTGAAAAAAATAAAAAAAAATAAAGAAAAACATTTAAAATGCTTACCTCATTCATACATTCTCAATTGAGGGAGGAGCCTGTGAACGTGTATGAAAATGAATTAAAGGCTTCTGATTCCTCCTTACTATGCCACGAAACAAGCTCCTTCAACATAGATGGTGTTTCGTGGCAATCTTTGGAGGACCTCTAAACTCCAATTTTCTTACTAAACTCTCAGAAATATATTGTGTGGAGAAGAACCTCGTTTTGGTAAATTTTTGGAGGGCTACTGATTCCTCCAAACTATCCTAGGAAACAAAATAATAATAATAATAATAATAATAATAATAATAACAATAACAATAACAATAATAATGATAATCCTAAAATGACACACATGCAACACGAAACCTGAGAGCACCAAGGAACAAGACTGAAAAAGCCAAGTCAAGCCAAGCCAAGAGAAGCGAAGAGAAGATAGACGATCAAGATAAGATAGCTGCCTTCAGAGAGGATATATATAGTGGCGACGAGAGAAAAGAACCAAAGGGGGAAAAAAGTGGATTGGAGAATTATTACGACTGGTATGCATGTACAGCCACAATCAAATATACGAGAACACTTTACTTTATTTCTATCGTGTATATAAATCAGTATTATCATATCTAAATATAACTATTGTTACGGGACTGGAAGACCACTTCACACCCTAACTACTTATTACCTGGTTCGACCACGGAAAGGGATGCGAGAGAGACCAAGACCTGGTTGGTCTTGAGTGTACAGTGTCTTGTGAAGCTCCAGATTCCCTCATTTGCATATTCGGCCGTCTGCACCAATCAAGAATAGTTCCAAGTTCACAAGATAGCCAATCCTGGAATGTTGTGGCTCTGACGTATGTTTCTCAAAGACTATATATAGCGAGAAAACCCGGTGTTCAGTAGTCATTCTTCCAGCATTCCTCAACTGATAAGTGTTCTGTGTAAGGCCTATATCTTCCCCTTCTGTACCTGGACTATTTGTGTCAGACTGGCATTAATTCGGTGAAGTATTATTATTATTAAGTTTGGTGTCTTACGTGTCTTGCATTGTTGGTGTCTTAAGTGTCTTACATTATTGCGTTATTAAGTGTGTTATTATTATTAAGTGTATTATTAGTATTCCGTATATTATTGTGTGTATTATTAGTATTAACTGTATGTGTATTATTAGGGTATTACTATTGTCTTGTGTCTTATATATTACGAGGGTATTATTGGATATATTATTGTTTGTGTTATTGTTGGGTTACGATTACGTTATTGAGCAATCTACTGAGTATGTTGGATGGTTTGGGTTACGTGAATTCAGTGGGATTTGATATTCATGGGATAAATGTGTTTAATGTTAAAATAAACTTATATTGTTTTTAAGATCTTGTATTTTACTTCATTTGGCGACCTCTAGAGTTCCTGGGTTTGTAACATAAATTGGCGACCTCGCCAGGATCTATACCCTTATCTGAAGACAGCTCGGTATATTGCCGGTGGTTTAGTATGCATTTAATTAATGAAGATGACGTGCAAACTTTTTGTAATTCTATGCCTTGTTATGAGGATATTAATTCACTTGATGCTCATGAACTTAAGCTAGTAGCTTCCTTTTTGCGACTTGAGTATATGTTACTGCCCAAAGAGGAGTTGGTGAAATCGATTGCATTGCATATTTGTGATAATGAGCAAGTTTATGAACAAAGTGGTCAACAAGGAACTAATGGAGTGGCTAGAGCTAATTTAGTTGAGTTAGAAATGCCTGCAGATACAGTTACAGAGTCTAGGGATCTGCCCAGTAGTGGTGTTTCTCTTGGTGATTGGCAAATGAGATTAGAACTAGCTAAGATACAGTTGGAACAAACTAAGATTCGGGCACAAGTGGAACGAGCACGAATTGATGCAGAGGTTCAGATGAGGTCACAAACCCCTAGGTTTGATGTAAGTAGTATGATAAAATTGGTACCCCCTTTCATTGAAGATGTAGATGTATATTTTCGTATTTTTGAGAGGGTTGCAATAAGAATGTCATGGCCGAAGGAGCATTGGCCCATATTATTACAGAGTGTGTTGAAGGGTAAAGCCCAAAGTGCTTATATTGCTCTGTCAGAGGTTCAGTGTTCTGATTATGAAGTGGTTAAAAAGGAAATTTTAAAGGCCTATGAACTTGTACCCGAGGTGTATAGATGTAAGTTCCGTAAAGCTCGTAAGACACCAAACCAAACTTATGTTGAGTTTGCCAGAGAAAAGAGGGACTTCTTTGAGCAGTGGTTGCGCTCTAAACGCGTTACAGACTTTGAGCAGTTGTCTGAATTAATTCTGCTGGAGGAGTTTTGGGAGAGTATCTCTGAGGAAATTGCAACTTATATCCTAGAGAAGGATGTTGATAAATTAGACGATGCTGCTGTTTTAGCAGATAGTTTTGCTCTGTCTCGTAAATTTTCCTCAAAGAAACCCTCCATATTTAAAGGTGTTAAGGTGGAAAAAGAACCCCAAAATACAGTGAGTAAGCACAATTTTAATGGTAGCCCTAAAAGTCCAGTTGCACAAGGTGGAGATACTCGAGTTTGTTATTATTGTAAGAAACCGGGCCATCAGGTAAGGGAATGTTGGAAGAAGACGAGGGATTCAAATCAGAGGAAGTCGGTCTGTTTAATTGATAGGGAAATAACCCCAGTCTCTGACCGAAAATGTGTTGGTCCCAGGGGGGATGGGAATGTGAAGACTGTTGGTTTAATGTCTACTCTGAGGAATCCCGATGTAGCTGATGATTTAAATGTATGTAACTTAGTGGTTAAAGGTGTTGAGGTTTCAAAGGACTGTGTGGAATTGGAACCTCAATATTCTGACTGTGTGAACTATGTGGATCCTAATATGGGAACTTATAATGCATTTCTGTCGCAAGGACTAGTTTCTAGTTGTGGGGAACAAAGGCAGGTTACAATTTTAAGGGACTCTGGTGCATTACAGTCGTTAATGGTGAAAGACTTGGTCCCTTGTGAGGAAACTGGGAAAAAGGTCTTGGTGAAGACACTGTGTGGTTTGGAGTGTGTGCCCTTAGTATCTATTGACTTGCAGTCCCAACTGTTTAATGGCCAAGCTATGGTGGGGGTGGTTGAGGAATTGCCAGTCCCTGGGGTAGATTTCTTAATGGGTAATGATATAGCTGGTGGGAAAGTGAGTGTGGCGCCAGTGGTATCTGAGACTCCAGTGTATTCTAATGAAATAGAGCAGTTAGAGAGACAAATGCCAGAGTTATTCCCTGTATGTGCGGTTACCAGAGCTAGGGCCGCAGGTGGTACAAAGATGGAGGATAAGTCCTCTGAAGGCTTAGGTTTAGATAAGCTTTTCTGTGTGACTGATCAGATGGTAATGTCAGATCAGGAGGACTTGAGGGAGTCCCAACAAAATGACCCTGAGTTAAGAGGATTATTTGAAGTAGCGGAGGAAAAAGATCCTTCGGAATCTTACTATGTGAACAGGGGCGTGTTGATGCGCAGATGGAGATCTCCCTCTTGTTCAGTTGGTGATGCTGAGTGGAGTACTGTCAACCAAGTGGTGATTCCACAGAAATATAGGCAGTCGATTTTAAAACTAGCTCATGATTCTAGTTTTGCTGGTCACTTAGGTGTCAGGAAGACCTTGGATAGGATTTGGAGGTGTTTTTATTGGCCTGGGATTCGTCGTGATGTGTCTCGATACTGTAAGTCCTGTCATACCTGTCAGATGATGGGCAAACCAAACCAGCCTATCAAAGTTGCTCCACTCATTCCTATACCTGTATTTGAGGAACCTTTTTGTAGAGTCATGGTGGATATTGTTGGACCATTACCAAAAACGTCAGGAGGTCATAGTTACATATTAACCTTAATGGATATGGCGACGAGGTACCCGGAGGCTATACCTCTAAGAAATATTAATGCAAAAACAGTAGTAAAAGAAATGGTTACCTTCTTTACTAGGTTTGGCTTACCAGAAGAGGTACAGTCTGATGGATCAAATTTCATGTCCAAGGTTATGAAACAGTCTCTCAAAGAGCTGGGTATAAATCAGGTTACCTCGACCGCTTATCATCCCCAGAGCCAAGGGGCCATAGAAAGATATCACCAAACTTTAAAATCCATGTTAAAGAAATATTGTTACGAAAATGACAAGGACTGGGATAAAGGCTTGCCATATTTACTTTTTGCCTCTAGAGAATGCCCAGTTGAGTCCTTGGGATTTTCGCCTTTCGAGTTAATGTTCACTCATGAGGTTAGGGGACCTTTAAAGATTTTAAAAGAACAATGGTTAGGTAGAAAAGAGGGTCCTGGTTTATTAACTACAGTGTTGGACCTCAAAGAACGATTAAGGGAGTGTTGGAAGATGGCACATGAAAATTTAAATGTTACTCGGGGAAAAATGAAAACCTGGTATGATCGGAAGGCCAGGAAAAGAGAGTTTAAGGAGAGAGATAAGGTGCTAGTGCTGTTACCTATGCAAGGACAGCCATTGCAGGCCAAATTCTGTGGTCCATATGAGGTTGTGAAGAGGATGAATGAAGTTAACTATGTGATCGCTACTCCAGACAGAAGGAAGTCTCAGCGCTTATGCCATGTAAATATCTTAAAGCCTTATTTCCAGCGAGAGGAGCCCAGTGTGTCTGTGTGTACTGTGTCTCTGTGTCCACTGGAGGAAGAGGAAGAATGCTGCCCATCCGTGGAGACTGTGGAAACCTGGATGGACAATGACAAGGCATGGGTCGAGGTCTCGGGGAAGCTTTCTCATCTGCCCGAGGTGCAGAGGGAAGAGTTTCTTGCCCTACTGTCTCGGTACCAGGATGTCTTCAGGAGTGCACCAGGGAGAACCACAGCGGCTTGCCATGATGTGGATGTGGGTGAAGCAAGACCAGTGAAACAGTCACCGTACCGTGTCAGCCCTCGTATGTTTCCCATCATCCAGAAGGAGCTGACCTATATGGTGAACCATGGACTTGTCCAACCTGTTCAGAGTGAATGGTGCTCGCCAGTCACTATTGTCCCTAAGCCAGGTGGGTCGTATAGGTTTTGTATCGACTACAGAAAAGTCAACTCTGTAACTAAAACTGATTCCTACCCCCTTCCAAGAGTAGAAGATTGCATAGACAGAGTAGGAAACTCCTGCTTCATCAGTAAATTTGATTTGTTGAAGGGTTACTGGCAAGTACCGTTAACTGAAAGAGCACAAGAAATATCTTGTTTTGGTACCATGGGGCAAACCTTCAGTTGTACAGTGATGCCGTATGGCATGAAAAATGCCCCAGCAACCTTTCAACGAATGATGAATACCATAACTGCTGACGTTCTAGGTTGTATTACTTATATAGATGATGTTGTTATATTTAGCGATACATGGGAGGAACATATTGAGAGAGTTGATGTCCTGTTACAGAAATTGTCTAATGCCAACCTTGTGGTAAATCTGTCAAAATGTACATTTGTTAAGGCGAGAGTACAGTATCTCGGGTATGTCATTGGTCAGGGCGTAGTTGCTCCTCCTCAAGCAAAGATAGAATCCATTTGTAATATACCTGTCCCTCTATCACGGAAGGAACTAAGGCGCTTCATTGGCATGATTGGATATTACCGAAGGTTCATAGTGAACTTTGCTTCAGTGTTAGCCCCCCTTACAGACTTGCTTAAAAAGGGTGTAGAGTTCGTATGGAGTGACAAATGTAATGTAGCATTTAATCAATTGAAGGCAGTTTTGTGTCATGCACCTGTCCTACGGGCCCCAAATTTTAATAAACCCTTTAAACTTCTTTGTGATGCAAGTAAGGTGGGAGCTGGATCAGTTTTGATGCAGGAGGATGAAAGTGGTTTTAACCATCCTGTGTGTTACTTCAGCAGGAAGTTTTCTCCTGCTCAGAGGAACTATTCAACTATAGAACAGGAACTACTTTCACTTATTTTAGCTTTACAGCACTTTGCTGTGTATGTTGGTCCTTCAGGGAGTACTGTTGAGGTATTTACAGACCATCATCCACTCAAGTACTTGAATAAGTTTAGAGATAAAAACGGCAGGTTAACTAGGTGGAGCTTGTATCTACAAGAATATAACTTGTCGGTAAACCATATTAAAGGAACACATAATGTTATAGCAGACTGTTTGTCTAGGATTTGAATTAGGATTTATTATATTGCATGTTCGAATGGAAAATTTCCTTTGGTAAATTTTCTTTTAGGTGGGGAGGTGTTACGGGACTGGAAGACCACTTCACACCCTAACTACTTATTACCTGGTTCGACCACGGAAAGGGATGCGAGAGAGACCAAGACCTGGTTGGTCTTGAGTGTACAGTGTCTTGTGAAGCTCCAGATTCCCTCA
Organism: Petrolisthes manimaculis; assembly: GCA_034508575.1. Lineage (NCBI taxonomy): Eukaryota > Metazoa > Arthropoda > Malacostraca > Decapoda > Porcellanidae > Petrolisthes > Petrolisthes manimaculis. Next base: position 22,696 of record JAWZYT010006131.1, read on the forward strand.
TTTGCATATTCGGCCGTCTGCACCAATCAAGAATAGTTCCAAGTTCACAAGATAGCCAATCCTGGAATGTTGTGGCTCTGACGTATGTTTCTCAAAGACTATATATAGCGAGAAAACCCGGTGTTCAGTAGTCATTCTTCCAGCATTCCTCAACTGATAAGTGTTCTGTGTGAGGCCTATATCTTCCCCTTCTGTACCTGGACTATTTGTGTCAGACTGGCATTAATTCGGTGAAGTATTATTATTATTAAGTTTGGTGTCTTACGTGTCTTGCATTGTTGGTGTCTTAAGTGTCTTACATTATTGCGTTATTAAGTGTGTTATTATTATTAAGTGTATTATTAGTATTCCGTATATTATTGTGTGTATTATTAGTATTAACTGTATGTGTATTATTAGGGTATTACTATTGTCTTGTGTCTTATATATTACGAGGGTATTATTGGATATATTATTGTTTGTGTTATTGTTGGGTTACGATTACGTTATTGAGCAATCTACTGAGTATGTTGGATGGTTTGGGTTACGTGAATTCAGTGGGATTTGATATTCATGGGATAAATGTGTTTAATGTTAAAATAAACTTATATTGTTTTTAAGATCTTGTATTTTACTTCATTTGGCGACCTCTAGAGTTCCTGGGTTTGTAACACTATACAGTATCATATCTAAATATAATCATACAGTATCATATCTAAATAAAATCATACAACAACAACAGTCTTATGTCAACTCAATAATATCATTACTATGAGGTGCTGCTAAATCATACATCTATTTGTCTTTATTACCAAGATATTTATTACGATGGAAGTAAAGTGTTACAGGATATATTATTATTATAAGGTGCTGCAAAATCATACATACATACATATATTGTTCTTTATTACGATGGAAGTAAAGTGTAACAGGATATTATTTTTATTATATGGGGTGCTGCAAAATCATACACACATACATATATTGTTCTATATTACGATGGAAGTAAAGTGTAACAGGATATTATTTTTATTATATGGGGTGCTGCAAAATCATACATACATATATTGTTCTATATTAGGATGAAAGTAAAGTGTAACAGGATAAAAATATGATTGTGGTTGTACAGTACCAAGGAAGTCATAACACCCAGATCATTTTCAATCGCTTGTCTCTCTTCCATCTTCCATCTTCCATCTTCCATCTTCCATCTTCCATCTTCCATCTTCCACCATCTTCCATCTTCCACCATCTTCCATCTTCCACCATCTTCCATTTTTTACCATCTTCCATTTTTACCATCTTCCATTTTTTACCATCTTCCATTTTTTACCATCTTCCATTTTTTACCATCTTCCATTTTTTACCATCTTCCATTTTTTACCATCTTCCATTTTTTACCATCTTCCATTTTTTACCATCTTCCATTTTTTACCATCTTCCATTTTTTACCATCTTCCATTTTTTACCATCTTCCATTTTTTACCATCTTCCATTTTTTACCATCTTCCATTTTTTACCATCTTCCATTTTTTACCATCTTCCATTTTTTACCATCTTCCATTTTTTACCATCTTCCATTTTTTACCATCTTCCATTTTTTACCATCTTCCATTTTTTACCATCTTCCATTTTTTACCATCTTCCATTTTTTACCATCTTCCATTTTTTACCATCTTCCATTTTTTACCATCTTCCATTTTTTACCATCTTCCATTTTTTACCATCTTCCATTTTTTACCATCTTCCATTTTTTACCATCTTCCATTTTTTACCATCTTCCATTTTTTACCATCTTCCATTTTTTACCATCTTCCATTTTTTACCATCTTCCATTTTTTACCATCTTCCATTTTTTACCATCTTCCATTTTTTACCATCTTCCATTTTTTACCATCTTCCATTTTTTACCATCTTCCATTTTTTACCATCTTCCATTTTTTACCATCTTCCATTTTTTACCATCTTCCATTTTTTACCATCTTCCATTTTTTACCATCTTCCATTTTTTACCATCTTCCATTTTTTACCATCTTCCATTTTTTACCATCTTCCATTTTTTACCATCTTCCATTTTTTACCATCTTCCATTTTTTACCATCTTCCATTTTTTACCATCTTCCATTTTTTACCATCTTCCATTTTTTACCATCTTCCATTTTTTACCATCTTCCATTTTTTACCATCTTCCATTTTTTACCATCTTCCATTTTTTACCATCTTCCATTTTTTACCATCTTCCATTTTTTACCATCTTCCATTTTTTACCATCTTCCATTTTTTACCATCTTCCATTTTTTACCATCTTCCATTTTTTACCATCTTCCATTTTTTACCATCTTCCATTTTTTACCATCTTCCATTTTTTACCATCTTCCATTTTTTACCATCTTCCATTTTTTACCATCTTCCATTTTTTACCATCTTCCATTTTTTACCATCTTCCATTTTTTACCATCTTCCATTTTTTACCATCTTCCATTTTTTACCATCTTCCATTTTTTACCATCTTCCATTTTTTACCATCTTCCATTTTTTACCATCTTCCATTTTTTACCATCTTCCATTTTTTACCATCTTCCATTTTTTACCATCTTCCATTTTTTACCATCTTCCATTTTTTACCATCTTCCATTTTTTACCATCTTCCATTTTTTACCATCTTCCATTTTTTACCATCTTCCATTTTTTACCATCTTCCATTTTTTACCATCTTCCATTTTTTACCATCTTCCATTTTTTACCATCTTCCATTTTTTACCATCTTCCATTTTTTACCATCTTCCATTTTTTACCATCTTCCATTTTTTACCATCTTCCATTTTTTACCATCTTCCATTTTTTACCATCTTCCATTTTTTACCATCTTCCATTTTTTACCATCTTCCATTTTTTACCATCTTCCATTTTTTACCATCTTCCATTTTTTACCATCTTCCATTTTTTACCATCTTCCATTTTTTACCATCTTCCATTTTTTACCATCTTCCATTTTTTACCATCTTCCATTTTTTACCATCTTCCATTTTTTACCATCTTCCATTTTTTACCATCTTCCATTTTTTACCATCTTCCATTTTTTACCATCTTCCATTTTTTACCATCTTCCATTTTTTACCATCTTCCATTTTTTACCATCTTCCATTTTTTACCATCTTCCATTTTTTACCATCTTCCATTTTTTACCATCTTCCATTTTTTACCATCTTCCATTTTTTACCATCTTCCATTTTTTACCATCTTCCATTTTTTACCATCTTCCATTTTTTACCATCTTCCATTTTTTACCATCTTCCATTTTTTACCATCTTCCATTTTTTACCATCTTCCATTTTTTACCATCTTCCATTTTTTACCATCTTCCATTTTTTACCATCTTCCATTTTTTACCATCTTCCATTTTTTACCATCTTCCATTTTTTACCATCTTCCATTTTTTACCATCTTCCATTTTTTACCATCTTCCATTTTTTACCATCTTCCATTTTTTACCATCTTCCATTTTTTACCATCTTCCATTTTTTACCATCTTCCATTTTTTACCATCTTCCATTTTTTACCATCTTCCATTTTTTACCATCTTCCATCTTCCATTTTTTACCATCTTCCATTTTTTACCATCTTCCATTTTTTACCATCTTCCATCTTCCATTTTTTTCCATCTTCCATTTTTTACCATCTTCCATCTTCCATTTTTTTCCATCTTCCATTTTTTACCATCTTCCATCTTCCATTTTTTTCCATCTTCCATTTTTTACCATCTTCCATTTTTTACCATCTTCCATCTTCCATTTTTTACCATCTTCCATTTTTTACCATCTTCCATTTTTTACCATCTTCCATTTTTTACCATCTTCCATTTTTTACCATCTTCCATTTTTTACCATCTTCCATCTTCCATTTTTTACCATCTTCCATCTTCCATTTTTTACCATCTTCCATCTTCCATCTTCCATTTTTTACCATCTTCCATTTTTCACCATCTTCCATCTTCCATTTTTTACCATCTTCCATTTTTTACCATCTTCATCTTCCATTTTTTACCATCTTCCATTTTTTACCATCTTCCATCTTCCATTTTTTACCATCTTCCATTTTTTACCATCTTCCATTTTTTACCATCTTCCATCTTCCATTTTTACCATCTTCCATTTTTTACCATCTTCCATCTTCCATTTTTTACCATCTTCCATCTTCCATTTTTTACCATCTTCCATCTTTTACCATCTTCCATCTTCCATTTTTTACCATCTTCCATTTTTTACCATCTTCCATCTTTTACCATCTTCCATCTTCCATCTTCCATTTTTTACCATCTTCCATCTTCCATCTTCCATTTTTTACCATCTTCCATCTTCCATCTTCCATTTTTTACCATCTTCCATCTTCCATCTTCCATTTTTTACCATCTTCCATCATCTTCCATTTTTACCATCTTCCATCTTCCATCTTCCATTTTTTACCATCTTCCATCTTCCATCTTCCATTTTTACCATCTTCCATCTTCCACTTCCATTTTTTACCATCTTCCATCTTCCATCTTCCATTTTTTACCATCTTCCATCTTCCATTTTTTACCATCTTCCATCTTCCATCTTCCATTTTTACCATCTTCCATCTTCCATTTTACCATCTTCCATCTTCCATTTTTACATCTTCATCTTCCATCTTCCATTTTTTACCATCTTCCATCTTCCATCTTCCATTTTTTACCATCTTCCATCTTCCATCTTCCATTTTTACCATCTTCCATCTTCCATCTTCCATTTTTTACCATCTTCCATCTTCCATCTTCATTTTTACCATCTTCCATCTTCATCTTCCATTTTTACCATCTTCCATCTTCCATCTTCCATTTTTTACCATCTTCCATCTTCCATCTTCCATTTTTTACCATCTTCCATCTTCCATCTTCCATTTTTTACCATCTTCCATCTTCCATCTTCCATTTTTTACCATCTTCCATCTTCCATCTTCCATTTTTTACCATCTTCCATCTTCCATCTTCCATTTTTACCATCTTCCATCTTCCATCTTCCATTTTTACCATCTTCCATCTTCCATCTTCCATTTTTTACCATCTTCCATCTTCCATCTTCCATTTTTTACCATCTTCCATCTTCATCTTCCATTTTTACCATCTTCCATCTTCCATCTTCCATTGTTTACCATCTTCCATCTTCCATCTTCCATTTTTACCATCTTCCATCTTCCATCTTCCATTTTTACCATCTTCCATCTTCCATCTTCCATTTTTTACCATCTTCCATCTTCCATCTTCCATTTTTACCATCTTCCATCTTCCATCTTCCATTTTTACCATCTTCCATCTTCCATCTTCCATTTTTTACCATCTTCCATCTTCCATCTTCCATTTTTTACCATCTTCCATCTTCCATCTTCCATTTTTTACCATCTTCCATCTTCCATCTTCCCATTTTTTACCATCTTCCATCTTCCATCTTCCATTTTTTACCATCTTCCATCTTCCATCTTCCATTTTTACCATCTTCCATCTTCCATCTTCCATTTTTTACCATCTTCCATCTTCCATCTTCCATTTTTTACCATCTTCCATCTTCCATCTTCCATTTTTTACCATCTTCCATCTTCCATCTTCCATTTTTTACCATCTTCCATCTTCCATCTTCCATTTTTACCATCTTCCATCTTCCATCTTCCATTTTTTACCATCTTCCATCTTCCATCTTCCATTTTTTACCATCTTCCATCTTCCATCTTCCATTTTTTACCATCTTCCATCTTCCATCTTCCATTTTTACCATCTTCCATCTTCCATCTTCCATTTTTACCATCTTCCATCTTCCATCTTCCATTTTTTACCATCTTCCATCTTCCATCTTCCATTTTTTACCATCTTCCATCTTCCATCTTCCATTTTTTACCATCTTCCATCTTCCATCTTCCATTTTTTACCATCTTCCATCTTCCATCTCCATTTTTTACCATCTTCCATCTTCCATCTTCCATTTTTTACCATCTTCCATCTTCCATCTTCCATTTTTACCATCTTCCATCTTCCATCTTCCATTTTTTTACCATCTTCCATCTTCCATTTTTACCATCTTCCATTCTTCCATCTTCCATTTTTACCATCTTCCATCTTCCATTTTTACCATCTTCCATTTTTACCATCTTCCATCTTCCATTTACCATCTTCCATTTTTTACCATCTTCCATCTTCCATTTTTACCATCTTCCATTTTCCATCTCCATCTTCCATTTTTTACCATCTTCCATTTTCATCTTCCATCTTCCATTTTTACCATCTCTTTCCATCTTCCATCTTCCATTTTTTACCATCTTCCATTTTACCATCTCCATCTTCCATTTTTACCATCTTCCATTTTACCATCTTCCATCTTCCTTTTTTTACCATCTTCCATTTGTACCATCTTCCATCTTCCATTTTTACCATCTTCCATTTTACCATCTTCCATCTCCATTTTTACCATCTTCCATTTTTTTACCATCTTCCATCTTCCATTTTTTACCATCTTCCATTTTTACCATCTTCCATCTTCCATTTTTTACCATCTTCCATTTTTTACCATCTTCCATCTTCCATTTTTTACCATCTTCCATTTTTACCATCTTCCATCTTCCATTTTTACCATCTTCCATTTTTACCATCTTCCATCTTCCATTTTTACCATCTTCCATTTTTACCATCTCTTCATCTTCCATTTTTTTACCATCTTCTCCATTTTTTAACCATCTTCCATCTTCCATTTTTACCATCTTCCATTTTTTACCATCTTCCATCTTCCATTTTTTACCATCTTCCATTTTTACCATCTTCCATCTTCCATTTTTACCATCTTCCATTTTTACCATCTTCCATCTTCCATTTTTACCATCTTCCATTTTTACCATCTTCCATCTTCCATTTTTTACCATCTTCCATTTTTTACCATCTTCCATCTTCCATTTTTTACCATCTTCCATTTTTTACCATCTTCCATCTTCCATTTTTTACCATCTTCCATTTTTTACCATCTTCCATCTTCCATTTTTACCATCTTCCATTTTTACCATCTTCCATCTTCCATTTTTTACCATCTTCCATTTTTACCATCTTCCATCTTCCATTTTTTACCATCTTCCATTTTTTACCATCTTCCATCTTCCATTTTTACCATCTTCCATTTTTTACCATCTTCCATCTTCCATTTTTACCATCTTCCATTTTTACCATCTTCCATCTTCCATTTTTTACCATCTTCCATTCTTCCATTTTTACCATCTTCCATTTTTTACCAATCTTCCATTTTTACCATCTTCCATTTTTACCATCTTCCATTTTACCATCTTCCATTTTTACCATCTTCCATCTTCCATTTTTACCATCTTCCATTTTTACCATCTTCCATCTTCCATTTTTACCATCTTCCATTTTTACCATTCATCTTCCATTTTTACCATCTTCCATTTTTACCATCTTCCATCTTCCATTTTTTTACCATCTTCCATCTTCCATTTTACCATCTTCCATTTTTACCATCTTCCATTTTTTACCATCTTCCATTTTACCATCTTCCATCTTCCATTTTTACCATCTTCCATTTTTACCATCTTCCATCTTCCATTTTTACCATCTTCCATTTTTTACCATCTTCCATCTTCCATTTTTACCATCTTCCATTTTACCATCTTCCATCTCCATTTTTACCATCTTCCATTTTTACCATCTTCCATCTTCCATTTTTACCATCTTCCATTTTTACCATCTTCCATCTTCCATTTTTACCATCTTCCATTTTTACCATCTTCCATCTTCCATTTTTTACCATCTTCCATTTTTACCATCTCCATCTTCCATTTTTACCATCTTCCATTTTACCATCTTCCATCTTCCATTTTTCCATCTTCCATTTTACCATCTTCCATCTTCCATTTTTTACCATCTTCCATTTTTACCATCTTCCATCTTCCATTTACCATCTCCATCTTCCATCTTCCATTTTTACCATCTTCCATCTTCCATTTTTACCATCTTCCATCTTCCATTTTACCATCTTCCATCTTCCATCTTCCATTTTTACCATCTTCCATCTCATCTTCCATTTTTACCATCTTCCATCTTCCATCTTCCATTTTTACCATCTTCCACTTCCATCTTCCATTTTTACCATCTTCCATCTTCCATCTTCCATTTTTACCATCTTCCATCTCCATCTTCCATTTTACCATCTTCCATCTTCCATCTTCCATTTTTACCATCTTCCATCTTCCATCTTCCATTTTTTACCATCTTCCATCTTCCATCTTCCATTTTTACCATCTTCCATCTTCCATCTTCCATTTTTACCATCTTCCATCTTCCATCTTCCATTTTTACCATCTTCCATCGTTCCATCTTCCATTTTTTACCATCTTCCATCTTCCATCTTCCATTTTTTACCATCTTCCATCTTCCATCTTCCATTTTTACCATCTTCCATCTTCCATCTTCCATTTTTTACCATCTTCCATCTTCCATCTTCCATTTTTTACCATCTTCCATCTTCCATCTTCCATTTTTACCATCTTCCATCTTCCATCTCCATTTTTTACCATCTTCCATCTTCCATCTTCCATTTTTACCATCTTCCATCTTCCATCTTCCATTTTTTACCATCTTCCATCTCCATCTTCCATTTTTTACCATCTTCCATCTTCCATCTTCCATTTTTTACCATCTTCCATCTTCCATCTTCCATTTTTTACCATCTTCCATCTCCATCTTCCATTTTTTACCATCTTCCATCTTCCATCTTCCATTTTTTACCATCTTCCATCTTCCATCTTCCATTTTTTACATCTTCCATCTTCCATCTTCCATTTTTTACCATCTTCCATCTTCCATCTTCCATTTTTTACCATCTTCCATCTTCCATCTTCCATTTTTTACCATCTTCCATCTTCCATCTTCCATTTTTTACCATCTTCCATCTTCCATCTTCCATTTTTTACCATCTTCCATCTTCCATCTTCCATTTTTTACCATCTCCATCTCCATCTTCCATTTTTACCATCTTCCATCTTCCATTTTTTACCATCTTCCATCTTCCATCTTCCATTTTTTACCATCTTCCATCTTCCATCTTCCATTTTTACCATCTTCCATCTTCCATCTTCCATTTTTACCATCTTCCATCTTCCATCTTCCATTTTTTACCATCTTCCATCTTCCATCTTCCATTTTTTACCATCTTCCATCTTCCATCTTCCATTTTTTACCATCTTCCATCTTCCATCTTCCATTTTTTACCATCTTCCATCTTCCATCTTCCATTTTTTTACCATCTTCCATCTTCCATCTTCCATTTTTTACCATCTTCCATCTTCCATCTTCCATTTTTTACCATCTTCCATCTTCCATCTTCCATTTTTACCATCTTCCATCTTCCATCTTCCATTTTTTACCATCTTCCATCTTCCATCTTCCATTTTTTCCATCTTCCATCTTCCATCTTCCATTTTTTACCATCTTCCTTCTTCCATCTTCCAGTTTTTACCATCTTCCATCTTCCATCTTCCATTTTTACCATCTTCCATCTTCCATCTTCCATTTTTACCATCTTCCATCTTCCATCTTCCATTTTTTTACCATCTTCCATCTTCCATCTTCCATTTTTACCATCTTCCATCTTCCATTTTTACCATCTTCCATCTTTACCATCTTCCATTTTTACCATCTTCCATCTTCCATCTTCCATTTTTTACCATCTTCCATCTGTCCATCTTCCATTTTTTACCATCTTCCATCTTCCATCTTCCATTTTTTACCATCTTCCATCTTCCATCTTCCATTTTTTACCATCTTCCATCTTCCATCTTCCATTTTTTACCATCTTCCATCTTCCATCTTCCATTTTTTCAGCTCCATCTTCCATTTTACCATCTTCCATCTTCCATCTTCCATTTTTTACCATCTTCCATCTTCCATCTTCCATTTTTTACCATCTTCCATCTTCCATCTTCCATTTTTTACCATCTTCCATCTTCCATCTTCCATTTTTTACCATCTTCCATCTTCCATCTTCCATTTTTTACCATCTTCCATCTTCCATCTTCCATTTTTACCATCTTCCATCTTCCATCTTCCATTCATTTTCCATCTTCCATTCTTCCATCTTCCATCTTCCATTTTTACCATCTTCCATCTTCCATCTTCCATTTTTACCATCTTCCATCTTCCATCTTCCATTTTTTACCATCTTCCATCTTCCATCTTCCATTTTTACCATCTTCCATCTTCCATCTTCATCTTCCATTTTTACCATCTTCCATCTTCCATCTTCCATTTTTTACCATCTTCCATCTTCCATCTTCCATTTTTTACCATCTTCTTCCATCTTCCATCTTCCATTTTTACCATCTTCCATCTTCCATCTTCCATTTTTACCATCTTCCATCTTCCATCTTCCATTTTTTACCATCTTCCATCTTCCATCTCCATCTTCCATTTTTACCATCTTCCATTCTTCCATCTTCCATTTCCATTTTACCATCTTCCATCTTCCATCTTCCATTTTTTACCATCTTCCATCTTCCATCTTCCATCTTCCATTTTACCATCTTCCATCTTCCATCTTCCATTTTTACCATCTTCCATCTTCCATCTTCCATTTTTACCATCTTCCATCTTCCATCTTCCATTTTACCATCTTCCATCTTCCATCTTCCATTTTTACCATCTTCCATCTTCCATCTTCCATTTTTTACCATCTTCCATCTTCCATCTTCCATTTTTACCATCTTCCATCTTCCATCTTCCATCTTCCATTTTTACCATCTTCCATCTTCCATCTTCCATTTTTTACCATCTTCCATCTTCCATCTTCCATTTCCTTTTACCATCTTCCATCTTCATCTCCATTTTTTCCATCTTCCATCTTCCATCTTCATTTTTTACCATCTTCCATCTTCCATCTTCCATTTTTTACCATCTTCCATCTTCCATCTTCCATTTTTACCACTTCTTCTTCCATCTCCATCTTCCATTTTTTACCATCTTCCATCTTCCATCTTCCATCTTCCATTTTTTACCATCTTCATCTTCCATCTTCCATCTTCCATTTTTTACCATCTTCCATCTTCCATCTTCCATTTTTTACC
>JAWZYT010006132.1:0-21129 GCA_034508575.1 Petrolisthes manimaculis
CAACTGTACGCAATTAATTTCAAAAACCAGAAACCGCAACTACACACACTTATAAACTCTCTCTCTCTCTCTCTCTCTCTCTCTCTCTCTCTCTCTAGTAAGTCGATCAAGCGTCAAAATTAAACTCTCGTCAAATATGTATGGTGCGGCATGTGGTATACTCACCAACATAAGTTTCTGCACACTCACTGTTTCTAAAGATCAAGGGAATTCAATGATACCGTTTGGATAATTTTTGAGGAAACTGGTTAATAAAAAAAAAAAAAAAAAAAAAAAAACTACTGTAATTTATCTGATTTTTGAGGAAACTGGTTAATTAAAAAAACAAACAAAAAAAAACTGTAATTTAGCAGATTTTAGAGGAAACTGATTTCTCCAAATTATTGCAAAAAACAAAAAACTTTAATTTAGCTGATTTATGGAGGAAATTGGTTAATCCCCCCCCCCAAAAAAAAAAAAAAACCTACTGTAATATAGCTGATTTATGAAGGTAAATGATTACTCCAAACTATTCCAAAAAACAAAAAATACTTTAATTTAGCTAGTTTGGTCTGTAGTTTGGAGTAGTTTGGAGGATTCGGTTGTTTTCATGTCTAATCCTCCCTCCCCTTCCTTCTTTCCTTTTTTTCTCTATTATCACCTTTTCTCTCATTTCTCTCCTTTATTGCATCATTTTGACTTTCTCCCTCTTTCTCCCTCTCTCCTCTTCGTCTCTCTCTCTCCCCTATTATCGCCTCTTGCTTGTATTCTCTCATTTATTATATTTCTCCTTTTCTCTCTCCTTTTTCTCTGCCAGTTTACTTTTTCCTCCTTCTCTTCCACTCCTTCTCACTTCCTAATTATCATATTTTTCTCTATTTATTATTCCCCCCTTCTTTTTCCCTTCCCTCCTTCCCTTCCCTCCTTCCCTTCCCTCCTTCCCTTCCCTCCCTTTTCTCTCATCCCTCCTTCCCTTTCCTTTTTCCCTTCTCTCCTTTTCTTCCCTCCTTCCCTTCCCTCCTTCCCTTCCCTCCTTCCCATCCCTCCTTCCCTTCCTCCTTCCCTTCCCTCCTTCCTTCCTCCTTCCCTTCCCTCCTTCCCTTCCCTCCCTTTTCTCTCATCCCTCCCACCTCTCTCTCTCTCTCTCCCCTATTATCGCTTCTTACCTCTTTTATCTTCTTCGTTCTCCCTCTTCCCTTTCTTTATAATCCCCTCGCCGGTTCCATTACCTTGGGATTGGATTATGGAGCCGGCTCTTAGAATGGAGGGAGTAGGGAGGGAGGGATGAAGGAAAGGAGGGAAAAGAAGGATGAAGGAAGGAGAGAGGGAGGGAGGAGTAGGGAAGGAGGGAAAAAAAGGATGTAGGAAGGAGAGAGGGAGAGAGGGAGGAGGTAGGTAGGGAGGGAAAAGAAGGATGAAGGAAGGAGAGAGGGAGGGAGGAGTAGGTAGGGAGAGAGAAGGAGGGAGGAGTAGGGAAGGAGGGAAAAGAAGGATGAAGGAAGGAGAGAGAGAGAGGAGGGAGAGAGGGAAGAGTAGGGAGGGAGAGGGAAGAGTATGAAATGAGGGAAAGGGAGAGAAATAAAGAAAGGGATGAGTAGAGAAGGTGGGGGAAAGGAGAGGGATGATGGAAGGAGAGAGGGAAAAGTAGGAAAGGAAGGAAAAGGAGAGGGATGTAAGAATGGAGTAAGGATGGAGAAAAGTAGGGAGGAGTAGGGAAGGAGGGAAATGAAAAGGGAATGGAGGAGGAAAGGAGGGAATGAGAGAAGGATAATGGAAGGGGAAAAGTAGGAGAGATAAAGATAAAGAAATTAAGGAGAGAGAGAGAGAGAGAGAGAGAGAGAGAGAGAGAGATTTAAGATTCTTTTAACTGAGATCTCAGGAATAAAGAGAGAAAATAGCCCTCTGTGTGTGTGTGTGTGTGTGTGTGTATATCTATGTATGTGTCAATGTGTGTGTATGTACCTGTGTGTATGTATGTATGTATCTATATATGTGTATGTATCTATGTGTGTGTGTGTGTGTGTTCCCTTCCCTGGCACACATAATACCCCTTGAGTAGAGTAGCCTAATCTTATTTTGTCACACACACCACACACACACACACACCACACACACCACACACACACACACACAGTACATAGACCGCATTTTGTGCTGTGTTTTGGCGGATCTAGGTGCTTCTCTCTCTCTCTCTCTCCTCTCTCTCTCTCTCTCTCTCTCTCTCTCTCTCTCTCTCTCAATTTATATTTTCGCATAAACTCACTCATGTTATATTAAAATCTCCCACCCGCTCTGATATTTTCTTTCGCACACACACACACACACACACACACACACACACACACACACACACACACACACACACACACACACACACACACACACACACACACACACACACACACACACACACAACCTTCCAATTCCCTCTCACAACACACTCATACTCTCTCTCACTCCCTCACTATATTTTTCATCCTCTTCACTAACTCTCTCTCTCAATCACACTCTCTCTCACACACACACACACTCTCTCACACTCTCTCACACACACTCTCACACCCCTCACTCTCACACTCTCACACACTCTCACCCCCTCACTCATCACACTTCACCACTCTCACTCACTCTCACTCTCACTCTCAAACACACACGCACACACTCATTCTCACACTCTGTCACACATTCTCACACATTCTCACTTCTCATTCCGTCACCAACACAATTACACTGGCAAGACTTCACAGCAACACAAAAATTTCTCCCGTCCTTCATCTCTCTCTCTCTCCTCTCTCTCTCTCTCTCTCTCTCTCTCTCTCTCTCTCTCTCTCTCTCTCTCTCTCTCTCTCTCTCTCTCTCTCTCTCTCTCTCATATTAAATATCCCTTTCCCCTTTATTTCTCACTCATTATCATTTATCTATTTACATACATACATTCTCTTTAACATCCATTTCATAATCATTCATTCACTCTTATTTTTCACTCTCACACTCACTTTATCACTCTCTTTTTCTCTCTCTCTGTTTCTCTTTCTCACTCACACACTCACTCACTCATTCATTCTCTCTCTCACTCTCTTCTGTCAAGCTCCCACCCACATTTAAACCTCGCACGCAATCCCACGTCACACACACACACACACACACACACACACACACACACACACACACACACACACACACACATTTTCTTCATCTCACGAGTTATGAAACACACACACACACTCTCGTAACATTTCCACACTCACTTATAAACTCTCTCTCTCTCTCTCTCACACACACACACACACACACACACACACACACTTCACACCCTTCTCTTTCCCTCCCTCCCGGTATAAACTGGGTCCCCTCATTATCATAGACGTGAGCGGACTGGTGGAAAGGACTGGTACACACACACACACACACATACATACATACAGTACATACATACATACATACATAGACGTTCACTCACTCACTCACACTCAGTTACACACACACACGCACACACTTACTCTCACTCACACACACACTTACTCACTCTCACTCACACACACACACTCACACTCATAGACTCACACACACACACACACTTACTCTCACTCACACACATACTCACACTTACACACACACACACACAGAAAATTTAAATATTCATATCGTATTATTTATATATAATGTCATACATATTGTACTACCTGCCCACTTACCTACCTAACTACCTACCTAACTACCTACCTAACTACCTAACTTTGCATCTAACTACCTATCGACCTATATTTCTTTCTATCTATCTATATATATAAATTTGCACCAAGCTATCTATCAACCTACCTATCTATCAACCTGTCTACCTACCTATCAACCTACCTATCTATCAACCTGCCTACCTACCTATCAACCTACCTATCTATCAACCTGCCTACCTACCTACCCACCCACCTACCTACCTACCTACCCACCCACCTACCTACCTTCCTTCCTTCCTTATTTCCTACCTACCTACCAAACTATCTAACTTTGTACCTAACTACATATCAACCTACCTACCTAACTACTTTCCTACCTACCTACCTTCCTACCTACCTACCTACCTACCTACCTACCTACCTACCTACCTACCTACCTACCTACCTACCTACCTACCTACCTACCTACCTACCTACCTACCTACCTACCTACCTACCTACCTACCTACCTACCTACCTACCTACCTACCTACCTACCTACTTTAACTGAAGATTTGTCTATTAAAATGTCTTTCTATCTACCTATCAGTACTTTCATTACCAATATATATCTATCTATCTATCTATTTATCTATTTGTGTATCTACCTAGGTATCTATTTATATTACAGTCCTTTTCTATATCTATCTAACTATCTATGTATTAATCTATTCATCTATCTATCTATCTTATCTATTCATCTATCTATCTATCTTATCTATTTCTTCGTCTACACTAGTGCATCTCTCATCATTCTCTCCCTCTTCTTTACTCCTTCCTCCTCTCTCCCTCTCTCCTCCATCCCTCATCTCCCTCCTCTCCCTCCTACCCCCATCCCCCCCTCTCAGTCTCTTCACCATCCCTCTCCCTCTCTCCCTCTCCCTCTCTCTCTCTCTCTCCCCTCTCCCTCCCCTCTTCCTCTTCAGATAATGGTATGCAGTCTTTAGATTGGTTACTTCTCTCTCCTTCCTTCCTTCCTTCCTTCCTTCCTTCCTTCCTTCCTTCCTTCCTTCCTTCCTTCCTTCCTTCTCTCCTTCCTTCCTCCCTTCCTTCCTTCCTTCCTTCCTTCCTTCCTTCCTTCCTTCCTTCCTTCCTTTCTTCCTTCCTTCTTTCCTTCCTTCCTTCCTTCCTTCCTTCCTTCCTTCCTTACTTCCTTCCTTCAGCAAGCACTTCATATTTACCGAGTTCTGTCCTCATTGCTTCATTCTTGCATTATATATATATATTTTTTTTTTATTCACTGGTGCATTAATCTTTTCCTCCCTTCTTTCATTCATATCTTTCCTAATTAATTCCCTCGTAAAATGATTAAATAATCCTTTTCTTCCTTCTCTCTACCAATTATTTAACTATTTATCTATTTATCTATTTATCTATTTATCTATTTATCTATTTATCTATTTATCTATTTATTTATCTATCTATCTATTCAAGCCTCGTACGATAGATAGACATTGCTTCACCGTGTCATGTTCAATTTAAATCTTGTATTCCTTAAATGTCAAGGATTATTTTTATTCACCTTTTACACGCATTGCTAAATTTCCGGGGAGAGAAGAAGGATTGACTCTGAATAATGGACTCGTCGCTTTGTTTATGTATCCATTTTTATGTAAGAATTGTGTTATTTATTTAATTATTTATTGATACTGTTTATTCGGGTAAGTAAGTAGAATAATAATAATAATAATAATAATAATAATAATAATAAATAATAATAATAATAATAATAGTAATAACACAAAACAATAATAATAATAATAATAATAATAATAATAATAATAATAATAATAATAATAATAATAACACAAAACAATAATAATAAAAAAAAAAAATAATAATAATAATAATAATAATAATAACGGTTTGCAAAAGACACATCTGGGAAAACTAATTAAATTGGTTATTTTCAATTTTTTTTTTTTTTGTGTGAAGAAAAAGAAAAAAAAATAATGTGAGAAAAAAAAACCTCCTTTATGATAACACACAAAACATAAAAAAAATATCACGCAATTTATTACTCTAATTTCTGCATATTTTCTGTTCTAATTTACACACACACACACACACACACACACACACACACACACACACACACGACCTACTTTACTTTCCCCTCCTTAACTTGGATCAACTGACTCCTCTCTCTCTCTCTCTCTCTCTCTCTCTCTCTCTCTCTCTGGCTGTGATTTTAAGATACAAAGCACGAGCATTCCAACTCGTTAAATTGAGAGAGAGAGAGAGAGAGAGAGAGAGAGTTACATAGAGTTACATAGAATCACAGACCACAACAGACCTTACGGTCCACACGGGGTGATCTGATTAGAAGGTTACTGGTAGAGAATGAATATCTCCCCAGTGATAGTCGTAGGTAAGAATAGCAAAGTAGAAGGCTCTCTCCCCACCCTCCAATCCCTCCGGCCTGAGCCGTACTGGAAATAAAGTTAGGAGTCAGAACCTTGTGGAGTTGGTAGAGAAAACTCCACAAGGAAATTTTATAGGAAAGATAGAAAGTAGTTGAAATATGGCTAACTTGCCACCTGTAATGGGCAAAAAATTATTCATTAGTAAACATCGAAAGTCGGGGATTAGATGCAAGGTGTTTATCAAGGCGACGTTTGAAGCTATCTACTGTGTTACATTCTATTACGTTACGGGGAAGCCCATTCCATAAGTTGACGACTCGGTTAAAAAAGAAATTCTTGGATTCGTGTGAGTTAAAAGATTTACCTATGATTTTACAGCCATTACCTCTCGTGTAGTTTGATTGATCGATATTGAAATATTTGTTGCAGTCCATATTGTCTATGCCTTTGATTATTTTGAATACCTGGATTAAGTCGCCTCTCAATCTACGTTGTGCTAATGGGAATAGATTCAATTCATTTAGCCGCTCTTCATACGTTTTGTTTCGTAGACATGGTATCATTTTAGTAACTCTACGTTGGACTCGTTCCAATTTTACTATATCTTTCTGGTAGTACGGGCACCAGGCTTGGACACAATATTCCATAAGGGGACGGACCAAGGAATTATACAAAGTGAGGATTGTGTCTTTGGACTTATACTCGAATGCTCTGCCAATAAAGCCGATAGTTTTATTTGCTTTCTTAATTACTTCCGTACATTGCTGACTGGGTTTTAGGTTACTTGATATTGTGACCCCTAAGTCTGTCTCTTGATCCACGCTTTTAATTTGATTACCATTTAACGAGTAGTTTGCAGTTACGTTACGATGTCCGATATGGAGTACTTTACATTTATCTGCATTGAAGGACATTTGCCAAGTTTTCGCCCAATTCGACAATTTATCGAGATTATCTTGCATTTCTTTAGTTTGTGCGTTAGTGAGTACTGTATTTGCAATTTTAGTGTCATCGGCAAACTTCGATATTATGCATGAGAGACCTTCATCTATGTCGTTTATGTAAACTAGGAAAAGGATTGGGCCTAAAACTGACCCTTGTGGCACCCCGCTCGTAACTCCAGTCCAATTAGATGATTTACCATTTATTACCACACGTTGTTTACGGTTTCTTAGCCAGTTCTCTATCCATCTTACGGTGTCGCCTTGGATTCTGTGAGATTTTAATTTAGTTATTAAACGTTTATGGGGAACTTTGTCAAAGGCTTTTTGGAAATCTAGATAAATTATGTCTACTGCTTTACTCTTATCATATTCGTTAAAAATGTCATTTAAAAAGTCTAATAGATTCGTTAGGCAAGAGCGTTTATTGCGGAAACCGTGTTGAGTGTCTCTGAGTAAGTTATTTTCCTCTAAATGATATGTAAGTTTATCTCGTATGATTGTCTCTAACATTTTACATACTACTGAGGTTAGGCTGATAGGGCGATAGTTACTAGGTAAAGATTTGCTGCCTTTTTTAAATATTGGTGTTACGTTAGCGAGCTTCCAATCATCAGATATTGTTCCAGTGTGTAAAGAATAATTAAATAGCAGAGTCAGAGGTTTTACTATTTCGCTTTTAGCTTCCTTTATTACGCGAGGGGAGATCGTGTCAGGCCCAGGTGACTTATTTGCATTTAATTTATCAATACATTTGATTACGTCATTTTCTGTTATGCTGATATTATTTAAAACCTCGGTGTTTTCATTTTGGACTGTTGTTTCAGCTGGTATATCGTTCGAGTTTTCTATAGTAAAGACTGATGCAAAAAAAGTATTTAGGATACTACTCATTCGCTCTTCATCTGTCGTAAAGTCCCCATTTTCATCAAGAATTGGACCGATAGTTGACGTAAGTACTTTCTTTTGTCGAATATAACTGTAGAACTCTTTCGGGTTTGTCTTACTCTGATTTGCAACGTGTTTTTCAATTTCCTTTTTACTCTGTTTGATTAACTTTTTGGCTTTTCTTCGTAAGTCTGTAAACTTGGCACGGTCGTCATTATTGGCTGTGATTTTTACTTTATTATGGGCGTTCTTTTTGGCTCGTAAACAGAGAGAGAGAGAGAGAGAGAGAGAGAGAGAGAGAGAGAGAGAGAGAGAGAGAAGGTGAAATTAAATGAAATGAAGAAAAGGATGGATTGACAGAAAGAAACGAGGAGAGAACGAACAGAGTAATTGGAGAGAGAGAGAGAGAGAGAGAGAGAGAGAGAGAGAGAGAGAGAGAGAGAGACTTCCACACTCCCACCGGTACATTTGGATTTCTTGTCATGGTCTATTCATCTGACAACTACTGAAAGAAGAAGAAGAAGAAGAAGAAGAAGAAGGAGGAGGAGGGGGGGGGAAGAAGGAGGGAGAGAGGAAGGAGGGAGTGAAGGAAGGAAAGGAGGGAGTGAAGGAAAAGGAAGGGAGGGAGGGAAGGAAGGAAAGGAGGGGGGGAGGGAAGGAGAGGAGGGAGTGAAGGAGAAGGAGGGAGGGAGGGAAGGAAAGGAGGGAGGGAGGGAAGGAAAGGAGGGGTGAAGGAAAAGGAAAGGAGAAGGAGGGGAAGGAAAAGAGTGAGAAAAGAAGAAGAAGGAAAGGAAAGAAAATGAGGGAGAGAAGGATAGGAATGAGAAAAGGAAGAATATTAAATAAAGAAGAGGGAAGGACAGACAATAAGAAAAGAGTAGATAGGAGAAACGTTGATAAGTGAAGGAAAAAGGAAAGGAAACATGGGAAGGAAAGGAGGAGAAGGAGAAAGGAGGCAAAAATTATTCAGTATGATTTACAGGAGAGAGAGAGAGAGAGAGAGAGAGAGAGAGAGAGAGAGAGAGAGAGCGAGTGTGAATTGAGGATAAGAGGACTGAAGTGGCAAGGCTTGAACTCTCTCTCTCTCTCTCTCTCTCTCTCTCTCTCTCTCTCTCTCTCTCTCTCTCCATTCCAGACTTGTTTACATAATTATGCGTTTCCTCCCAAACTATAATATCTTCCCCTCACTGCCCATCTATCAATCTATCTATCTATATTTTCATCTATCGAATTATTTATCCATTCACATTCTGCTCACAACTTTTTAGAATCTAGTAAACATCAACACATTAATATACAACACATATTCTGCTCACAACCTTTTTAGAATCTAGTACACATTAATTAACTTGTTTTATGTGTACACTCGTTCAATCAGTGTATCTTTTTGTTTATCTCCTACAGGCTTCCCTCTGCCTTCCCTGACGTGGTGGCAGGATCTCAAACTCCTAGACAACTCCAGCCACGTCCTCAACACCACAAGGAAAGGTCACACGTCGACGGAAGGGCAGTCAAGAGGAGTAGGAGAAGGAGGAGGAAGAGGAGGAGGAGGAGGAGGAGGAGGAGGAGGAAGAGGAGGAGGAGGAGGAGGAGGAAGAGGAGGAGGAAGAGGAGAAGGAGAAGGAGGAGGAGGGGAAGAGATGACGACTGTGAACGAATTGGTAGTGGGCCCCTTGGATAGAGAGATGGTCGAAGTCCCATTCACGTGTCGCTCTGAAAACAACCCGCTCTCCCCGCCCATCGACCGTAGCGTCAATATTAAGATACACAGTGAGTGGTGGTAGTAGTGGAGAGAGAGAGAGAGAGAGAGAGAGAGAGAGAGAGAGAGAGAGAGAGAAAGAGAGAGAGAAACAAATATCATGAATGTGTGTATGTATTATATATTTGTGTACGTTTGTGTGTGTGTATACCAATGTATGTTATACCTATACCCCCTTCACTAACCTTATCTGTAACCGCCACCACCACCAACACCCCCAACAACACCCCCAACAACAACAACAATGTGGGGGTGGACTGAAAGATATCAATGAAGTGTGGCTTTATAATAAATTACCAAAGCTTACCTTGCTGGAAATATGTAATCTCGTTGGTTGGCTGCAGCGAGTTACCCAGAGTTATATCCCTGTATCCTTCCCTCCAACACAATAAATTTATTTCTGGGTTCGTCCTGCTATATATGTATGATTATAGAGCATGCAATAAGGGTCAATTACCACACAAAAATGCCAATTTTCTCTATTTATTAATAAATTCCAAGCCAACAAAATGAATAATTAAATTCAATCATAAAATAATCACACACACACACTTCCGTTCACGCTCCAATAGATAGCTATATACGTACGGTACTTACTCCTCGTCGCTTCGCTCCTCTCCACACGTGCTTCCCTCAGTCGCTCGTAGTCCACGTGGACAGTAATATTACTTTACTTTAATATACTTATCACGAGCTAGCACTTCCCCTCGCACACACAGGGGACGGTAATTACGTTATCGTAATAGTAATGGAAATCAAGCAACCCAGTTGGTATATTTCAATGTCAATTCCACACTCGTTTACTGTCCCTCGTACACACACACACACTCGTAAATTCCTGCCAGCCCTCTCCTCACCTATAAATGACACCTTACTGATTCTCGTCTAGCGAATGAATAGTGAGTTAATTAACAATAAGTCTTGTGAAAAAGTAATTAAACAATTTCGACGTTACGTTAAAACTATAGGCCCCTAGGCAAAGCAACGAGGGCTGGATACGACGTGTGTTCTTTCCAGTGTGTGTCTACCAACTGCTGTATTCCTTGAAAATCAAGCTATGGGTGGTGGAGGTTAATTACCCTTCTGACTCCTCCCCATTTAACCTTTTTTCTACCTGGCCCAACTGTCGGCCATGCTTGTCCTCCCTCTCATGTGTTCGCATAGCCTAGTCCTTGACTACGTTTACATATGTCACTCACACTTTAGTTATACATGCCTTCGATTAACCTATGACGTACTGTAAAATCCCAATAATTCCCCTTCCACTTCAAAATCAATTTCGATGAGTAGTAGATGCCCATTAGCATAATTATTAATGCAAAATATATATCCAGAGTAATGAAACACAGAATGGAGTGAATGGGTACTCGACCTCACCTGACCTGACCTTCCCTGTCTACCTGGGGATTAATAGCCTGCACCTATATTTCAAATTGCTCAACTCAATTCCTCTGTCTTTGTCTTCCTGACTGAGGAAAATACCACTGTTCCATGCCTTATAGAACATTCCCCACACGTGGTGTCCTTTTGTTAATATATATATAATATATAGCATCCTACTACTTACGTACGTTACGTTATGATCACGGATCAAACCGTGACATTCGCACACACAGAAGAGACATTGCTCTATGCAATGTTTAATAAAATAATGAAGTGGTAATGACGCCTTTGCATGTATAACTATTACAATAATAACTCACTCACACTTCACTCATTCTTGTATGTGTCATGACTTAATACCAGTTAAGTGTTTATTTTTGCCAATGAGTGAAAAACTCCTAACAGTTACTTTAACTTTAAAATCTAAGGAGAAACTCCGTGGCAAGAATAATTATACCTGGTAATGTCTAGTACCAATAGTACACATTTAAACAATATATAAGTGTGGTGTATGTAATACATTGTGTCCTTGTTGCATAATATGTAATAATAAAAATGCAAAAAATTATTCTGGAGACCATCCAACTGCCATCAATTCCTGTAAGGCAATATACATATTAATTAATCATCCAAGACTAGAGTCAGGGATAACCGCTGAAACCCAAGTCTTGGAAGACCCAATGCAATATCCAAACATCAGACCGAGGTGAACCCCAAATTTGAGTTTGGATAAAGGGTTTGTGCTCGTTGCACTCGAAGATAACAATAAAACGAGTAATTTGAATCCTAATCATAACCCATAATTAATTACTCGCTCAATTTCCCTCAAGCAACCGTGACATAAGGTCTGCCCCAACGCTAGCACTTCCCTTTAAACCACCGATGGTCCCCGTGAACACGTAACCCTTCATCATTCTCACCCTGACGAGCTTCCGTCGTCTGCTGGGTATATCCTTCTCCACCCTCGGGAGTTTCCCCAGCAGCGCTAGCCGTAGCTGCCGTACCTACAGCTGGGTACTGTGGTTCACTATATGTATATGTAGCAGCAGCCGATCGCTGATAATAACCCTTATTACCACCGTGGTTATTATTATAACTCTTCCCGTTACTTCTCCCCTGGTAACGGTACTGACTTGACTGCTGAGAATAATAATTATTGCCTTGTTTCTTGGCGTGATTAAAGAGAGGATTAGGTTGTTGACGTACAACCTGACTCTGCTGCTGTGAATAATCATTATTACTCGATTTATTATATGAACCAGCAGAGTCTTGGGAAGGCTTATTTAACTGAGTTAAATTCTCACACGACTGAACCCGCGTGTGGTAACCGTATGCGGTAAAATGTGCATCCGACATTTCCACCATTTCCTTGAGGCAATTAATCTTATGGGTTTTGAGTTGAGCTGATAATTCTGGAGGACAAGACTTCTCTAGCTGCGTGCGAAGCAACAAGTCCTTTATCCCCTCCAACGTCTTGGGTGTTTCGGCCTTGTCAAACCACTGATCCAGGTGGCTAGCGAGACGTGCACTAAACTGTGCAACGGTCTCTTTATCTTGCAAGGAAGCACTCAAAAACTGCTTCCGTGCATCATCGACCGTCACCCCATATGCTTGTAACAGAGCTTTTTTCATGCTCGCATAATTCCTGGTGTCAGGATCGAGTCGGTAGAGGATACTGAGGGCTTTACCATCGAACAGGTTAAGGAACTCTATTTTCTTTACGTCATCACCAAAGACGTATGTGTCTGCAAGCATCTCGAATCGCTCAATAAACGGTTCAATTTCGTCTCCCTCTACATACTTCGCCAGTTGTAGTCTCGGAGTTACTGTAGTCGGGCTTGCAATACTGCTTTGACTACTATTCCCCTGTGCTTGCAGTTCCACCATTTTCTGTTCGTGTGCCCATCTTTCTTTTTCATGCTCTCTCTCTTCCCTTTCTGCCTCTCTCTGTTCCTTTTCAGCCTCTCTCTGTTCCTTTTCTGCCTCCCTTACACTCACCCTTTCGAGCCTGTCTTCCTCTTGACGACGCTCTACGTACTGTCGAATCTCGACCGTATCTGTATATCCCAAGCTTCGGGCTTCCTCCATCAATTCGGCTACGGTATACATATTAAAATATTTTCTATTGTTTCCTTTGCCTTAATTCCTGGACAACCGTAACCTATCTACTCGTGAAGGTGTGCGCGTGTGTGACTGGAATTAATACAAAGAGCAGGTCCCTGTTCGGGCGCCAATTATGTGGGGGTGGACTGAAAGATATCAATGAAGTGTGGCTTTATAATAAATTACCAAAGCTTACCTTGCTGGAAATATGTAATCTCGTTGGTTGGCTGCAGCGAGTTACCCAGAGTTATATCCCTGTATCCTTCCCTCCAACACAATAAATTTATTTCTGGGTTCGTCCTGCTATATATGTATGATTATAGAGCATGCAATAAGGGTCAATTACCACACAAAAATGCCAATTTTCTCTATTTATTAATAAATTCCAAGCCAACAAAATGAATAATTAAATTCAATCATAAAATAATCACACACACACACTTCCGTTCACGCTCCAATAGATAGCTATATACGTACGGTACTTACTCCTCGTCGCTTCGCTCCTCTCCACACGTGCTTCCCTCAGTCGCTCGTAGTCCACGTGGACAGTAATATTACTTTACTTTAATATACTTATCACGAGCTAGCACTTCCCCTCGCACACACAGGGGACGGTAATTACGTTATCGTAATAGTAATGGAAATCAAGCAACCCAGTTGGTATATTTCAATGTCAATTCCACACTCGTTTACTGTCCCTCGTACACACACACACACTCGTAAATTCCTGCCAGCCCTCTCCTCACCTATAAATGACACCTTACTGATTCTCGTCTAGCGAATGAATAGTGAGTTAATTAACAATAAGTCTTGTGAAAAAGTAATTAAACAATTTCGACGTTACGTTAAAACTATAGGCCCCTAGGCAAAGCAACGAGGGCTGGATACGACGTGTGTTCTTTCCAGTGTGTGTCTACCAACTGCTGTATTCCTTGAAAATCAAGCTATGGGTGGTGGAGGTTAATTACCCTTCTGACTCCTCCCCATTTAACCTTTTTTCTACCTGGCCCAACTGTCGGCCATGCTTGTCCTCCCTCTCATGTGTTCGCATAGCCTAGTCCTTGACTACGTTTACATATGTCACTCACACTTTAGTTATACATGCCTTCGATTAACCTATGACGTACTGTAAAATCCCAATAATTCCCCTTCCACTTCAAAATCAATTTCGATGAGTAGTAGATGCCCATTAGCATAATTATTAATGCAAAATATATATCCAGAGTAATGAAACACAGAATGGAGTGAATGGGTACTCGACCTCACCTGACCTGACCTTCCCTGTCTACCTGGGGATTAATAGCCTGCACCTATATTTCAAATTGCTCAACTCAATTCCTCTGTCTTTGTCTTCCTGACTGAGGAAAATACCACTGTTCCATGCCTTATAGAACATTCCCCACACGTGGTGTCCTTTTGTTAATATATATATAATATATAGCATCCTACTACTTACGTACGTTACGTTATGATCACGGATCAAACCGTGACAAACAACACCCCCAACAACCCCAACACCAACAACAACAACACCCCCAACACCACCACCACCAACAACAACACCAACAACAACAACACCAACAACACCACCACTACCACTTCATAATCTCCCCCTTCCCTTCCCTCTTCCCTCTTCCCTTCCCCCCTGCAGTGTCGCCAGAGAGTGTGGAGGTGGTTGGGAGTGGCGTGGTGAGGGCAGGACTGGTGGAGAGACTGGAGTGTCGAGCTAAGGGGGCCTATCCTGAAGCCAACATCACCTGGACACTGGATGATCTCAAACTCAACTTTACTGGCAAGGAGGTCAGGCAGATTTATTTTCTTCTGTAGACTGGCTTTTTTTTTTTTTTTTTTTTTTTTTTTTTTTTTTGTCGATATATACTGTTTTTTTTTTTTTTTTTTTTTTTTTTTTTTTTTTTTTTTTTTTTTTGTCGATATATACTGATTTTTTATTTTTATTTTTCTTCCCTATACTGGCTTCATTTTTTTTTTTTTTTTTTTTTTATGTCGATATATACTGGCTTTTTATTTTATTTTTTCTTCCCTATACTGGCTTTTTTTTCTTTTTTTTTTTTTTTCCTTTTCTGGGTTTTTATATTGGGGTAATTTCTTGTTCTGCTTAATTGAAGGTACGAGTATATTCATTTTATTTTCCTCTGCTTGCTCTGTTCAAGGTTTATTTTCCTGCTTGTTCTACTTAACGATTCATTCCCTGCTTGCTCTGCTTAAACATTAATTTATCTGCTTATTCTACTTATTAGGTCCATTGTTGTGCTTGTTCTATTTAATTAAAAGTCTATTCCTCTGCTAGTTCTATTTAAAAGTCTATTCCTCTGCTTAATTAAACTTTTATTTCTCTGCTTGTTCGATTTAAAAGTCTATTCTTCTGCTTAAACTTTTATTTCTCTGCTTGCTCTGCCTACAGGTCTATTCCTCTGCTTATTCTATTTAAAGGTCTATTTCTCTGTCTCTCTGCTTGAAGGTCTATTTTGGCCAGCAGGGAAGTGAAGTTGGATTTTTAGTATTTCAGGTGAGTCGGTATTCAGTGGAGGTGGAGGTGGAGGTGGAGGAGGAGGTGGAGGAGGGGGTGGGGGAGAAGGAGGTGGGGGTGTGGAGGAGAAGGTGTGGGGGTAGAGGTGTAGGTGGGGAGGATGGAGATGGTGAGGAGTGGGAGGAGGAGGGGATAGGGGTGGGGGAAGAGGAGGAGGAGGGGGTTTGGGAGGAGGAGGAGGAGGAGGGGGATGGGAGAAGATGTGGAGGAGAAGGAGGTGTGGGTGGAGGAGGTGTGGGTGGAGGTGGGGATGGAGATGGTGGGGGAAGAGGAGGAGGAGGAGGAGGTGTGGGTGTGGGTGGGGGAAGATGTGGAGGAGAAGGAGGTGGTGTGGAGGATGGAGATGGTGGAGGAGGAGGTGGAGGAGGAGGAGGTGGAGGAGGAGGAGGGGGGGGTTTGGGAGGAGGAGGAGGTGTGGGTGGGGGAAGATGTGGAGGAGAAGGAGGTGTGGGTGGAGGAGGTGTGGGTGGAGGTGGGGATGGAGATGGTGGGGGAAGATGTGGAGGAGGAGGTGTGGGTGGAGGGGGGTGGGGGTGGGGGTGGAAGGGGGTGGGTGGAAGAGGAGGAAGAGGAGGAGGAGGGGGTTTGGGAGGAGGAGGAGGAGGAGGGGGGTGGGGGAAGATGTGGAGGAGAAGGTGTGGGTGGAGGAGGTGTGGGTGGAGGTGGGGATGGAGATGGTGGGGGAAGATGTGGAGGAGGAGGTGTGGGTGGAGGGGGGTGGGGGTGGGGGTGGAAGGGGGTGGGGGTGGAGGTGGGGGTGGAGATTTTACTGGTATTGGTGGTGCATTTTTAACAAGACCGGGTCAGATTTGGGATGTTCCGGGAATTTCATCTTTTTTTTTTTTTTCTCTTTTCTTATTCTTTCTTTTCTGTCGCTTTGTTTATTTTATTTTTTTTTCATTTCTTTTGCTTTTTTTACTTTCTTTTTCTTTTCTTTTCTTTCGCTTTGTTTCTTTTCTTTTTCTTTTCATTTCTTTCGCTTTGTTTATTTTCTATTGTTTTCATTTTCTTTCGCTTTGTTTATTTTAGTTTTCTTAATTTGTGATAGTTTTTCTTATATTTTTATCTTTTTTCTCTTTTCTTTTTTCTTTTCATTTCATTTGAAGTTGTTTTTCTAATTTTGTTTCTAATTTCTTTCTTTTCTTTTTTTTCGCTTTGTTTATTTTTATTATTTCTTCATTTGTGGGTGTTTTTCTTATCTTTCTCATTTTTTCTTTTCTTTTCTTTTCTTTCGCTTTTTTTTGTTTTCTTTTCTTCATTTGAGGTTGGTTTTCTTATTTCTGTCTTGTCCGTATTTCACTTTTTTTAATCTTAGTTTCTTTCTCTTTTTTATTATTTTCTTTCATTTTTTTTATTATATATTTTTTTATAATTTTCTTGTTTGAACTTCATTTTATTTAATCCTATCCTTTCTTTGGCTTTTCTTTATTTATCTTCCTTCACATTATTATTTTATTTGCTCATTTATTATTTTATTAATATTTCGTATTTTAATGTATTTTTTTTTTATTTATTACTTTCTGTTCCTCATGAATTTAATTTATCCTGCAATAAATATATATATATATATATATATATATATATATATATATATATATATATATATATATATATATATATATATATATATATATATATATATATATATATATATATATATATATATATCTTTATTGAAAATTCTATATTTTTATCTTTTATTTAACTTTTATCAAGTTTTTCGTTTTCTCTCTTTCTATTTCCTTTTCATAATCCTACCAGAATAAACAAATATATACTTAAACATTTCTCTTCCCACCGATATCATTATTATTACAAGGGTAACATAACAAGGCAGGCTAATGATTTCTTGAAAGGATCCCACTGGTGGCGTTTTAGCGAGGCTAAAGTGGCTTCATAGGCAACCCAACCACGCTGTCTTGGCCAATCAGGAAACATTTTACAGATTATTGGGAAAACTCGACTGGATGTGTGGCAGGTGAGGAGAAAGAAAAGGAAAAGGGGGCAAAGCTTTGATTAAACACACACACACACACACAAAAACACACACACACACACACACACACACACACACACACACACACACACACACATGTACCACGAATTCCTGTGTCCAACTGTACTGTACCTGGGTAGCAAACAGGCAGGTAGGTAGGATAGAAGAGGGGAAGGGGCAAATGTTGGGTGGCTGATCGTTTAACTAATAAGAAGGACAAATAAAACTCGTTAGACAAGCAAGAA
Organism: Petrolisthes manimaculis; assembly: GCA_034508575.1. Taxonomy (NCBI): domain Eukaryota; kingdom Metazoa; phylum Arthropoda; class Malacostraca; order Decapoda; family Porcellanidae; genus Petrolisthes; species Petrolisthes manimaculis. The sequence continues at coordinate 17,922 of JAWZYT010006132.1, forward strand.
ATCAATGAGTGAACCACATTATTTTGATAACAGACGGAATTAAAGTTTATTCCCTCACTTCAATAATAAAGAGGCAGGCAATTAATAGAGTAATTAATATAATAATCAGGTGAACAACATTGGAAACACAATGATAAGAAGGAAAGGCGAGAATCACTTGACTAACACAGAGGACAAAAGGTTATTTAAATCGGTTTTTATACAAAGATTAATTGCTGATTACTTTAACAACAGGTTAGTAAGAGTTCATGTAATTTTGAGTAAAGGGGGCAAGAGTTTGAGCAGTTTACTGACAAGAAGGAGAAGAGTTAAGGCACTTTGCTGATAAGAAAGGAAGTTTAAGTATTAGGTTTGAGAGGGTCGGTTGACGAAAAAGGGTTAGTGCACACGGAGAGAGAGAGAGAGATAGAGAGAGAGAGAGAGAGAGAGAGAGAGAGAGAGAGAGAGAGAGAGAGAGAGACTAAATTTACTAGAGGGTGAATCAGTCAATAACTCAGTCAGTCTACCAGCCAAATAATTAACCAACCACTTCAAATCGGTATACAACCAGCCTCTTACTCACACTTCCCTTCTCCCAGTCAACCAACCATTCAACCATCTAACCAACCAAACTCTTTCTCACCCCTCTCTTCTTCCAGTCAACCAATCAACCAAATAACCAAACTATTTCTATCTCACCATCTCTTCTCCCAACCAACCAACCAATCAACCAACCAACCAACCAATCAATCAACCAAGCTATCTCTATCTCATCTTCTCTTCTCCCAACCAACCAACCAATCAACCAACCAACCAACCAATCAACCAACCAACCAACCAATCAACCAAACTATCGCTATCTCACCTTCTCTTCTCCCAACCAACCAACCAATCAACCAACCAACCAACCAATCAACCAACCAACCAACCAACGAAATAACCAAGTTCTCTGTTGTTGTTGTTCTCCCTGGGCAGAATGGCTGGCCTTCTGCCCCACAGACCCCTGCATGACACACTCTGCTCGCAGTGAAAAAACAACTTAAAACTCTGTATCTCACCTTCCTTCGTTCCTTCCTTCCTAGTCGCAGTGAAAAAAACAACTTAAAACTCTGTACCTCACCTTCCTCCCTTCCTTCCTTCCTTGTCGCAGTGAAAAAAACATCTTAAAACACTGTATCTCACCTTCCTTCGTTCCGTCCTTCCTGGTCGCAGTGAAAAAAACAAATTAAAACTCTGTATCTCACTTTCCTTCCTTCCTTCCTTCCTACAGACTCGACACTTAAAACACTGTATCTCACCTTCCTTCCTTCCTTCCTACAGACTCGACAGATGGGCCATGACACTGTATCCTGGGTGAGGTTCGTGGCAGCTCCCAAGGACAACGGTGCAGTGTTGGGATGTACAGCTTCTTCCAACACACTGCCCGACCCGCCTGTCAACACCAACCTCACCCTCAACGTCACTCGTGAGTATAGACGGTATTGAGATGAGGAGGAGGAGGAGGAGGACGAGGAGGAGGAGGGTTGTTGTTATTATTATTATTATTATTATTATCATCTTCGTCAATTGAAGAGGAAAAGGGTAAGGGTGAGACAAAGACTAAGACGAGAGAGAGAGAGAGAGAGAGAGAGAGAGAGAAAGAGAGAGAGGTATGGAAATGAGTGAAAAAAGGGCATAAACACACACACACACACACACACACGTGATGTTAACCGTTTATATAACCCAGACTATACCTAATATTTTTTCTTCAAGACGACCCACAACAGCAACAAATGGAAAAAAAAAAAATTGAAACTAAAGTTGAAAAAGATTTGGAACTAAAGTGGAATTTTTTTTGGAACTAAAATGGAAAAAGATTTGGAACTAAAAAGGAAAAAGATTTGGAACTAAAAAGGAAAAAGATTTGGAACTAAAGAGGAAAAAAGATTGGAACTAAATTGTACAAACCTTTTCTTATACCATTGTGGGTTCTCTTTATCCACTGTGAATTCTCCTCTCCAATTCGGACTGTATTTAGAGTAATGAGGTGACAGCCAGGAGAGGGGAGGCATAATGAAGGAGAGAGAGGGGAAGCGAGGAAAGGAAAGGAAAGAGAGAGAGAGAAGGGAAAGGGAGGAAAGGAGTGAGAGAGAGAGAAGGGGAAGCGAGGGAAGGAAAGGAAAGAGAGAGAGAAAGGGAAAGGGAGAGAGAGAAAGAAGGGAAAATGAGAGAAAAGGCGAATAAGAGATAATGTTAGTACAGAAATAGGTGAAGGAAAGAGAGAGAGAGATAGAGAGAGAGAGTGAGAGAGAGAGAGTGTGAGAGAGAGAATGAATGAATGAGAGAGAGAGTGAGAGAGAGAGAGAGAGAGAGAGAAAGAGAGAGAGTGTGAGAGAAAGAGAGAAAGAAACATGATATATTCTTAACTTATTCACCCAAAATATGCAAACCAGCAGAATAAAGAGGAGTCAAGTTACCAGCCACATCTACTGATTATAATGGAGTGCTTTATTTGTGTTTATTTTGTGTTTATTTTTGTTTATTTGGGTTTATTGTGACGGATAGACAAACAGACAGACAGAGGAGGACAGTCAAACCAACACAAAAGTGACGCGACGTGAGGTTGAGATGAAGAGAGATGACTTGAGATGTGATAAGGTGAGGTGAGATGGGATAGGACAGATTAAGATGAGCTAAAGTGACGTCAGGGCAGACTGAGGTGATGTGACGTAAGGCTATGATGAGATAATAATAATAAATGTAGTTTTTGTTGTTGATGTTGAAAGAAAAAAGAGATGACATGTGGACTGAGAGAGAGAGAGGTGAAGTAGTTACAAGTAGTTCTGACAACGTGAAACACATCATAATAAATAATGAGAGTGGAGTGGAGTGGAGAGGGATGGTTGGCAGTCTCTAGAGGTCAGGTAATAACAGTAGCAGCAGGGAATATAGTGGATGGAGAAATAGTATATTCTGGGCTACTGACAAATAAACCCATCTCAGTGAAAAAAAGAGAGAGACTAGATAAATTATATGACACTTGTAACCATCTCTATGAAAAAGAAGAACAGACAGACAGACAGACAGACAGACAGACAGACAGACAGACAGACAGACAGACAGACAGACAGACAGACAGACAGACAGACAGACAGACAGACAGACAAGATATTATATGACACCTTACACCTGTAGCCATCTCAATGAAAAGAGAGAGAGAGAGAGAGAGAGAGAGAGAGAGAGAGAG
>JAWZYT010006133.1:0-5000 GCA_034508575.1 Petrolisthes manimaculis
TATTGTGTAACCGGGAATTTTATACTCTGCTAGGAAGTCTCTGCTTTCGATATTTAGCCACGATTCTGTTATGCCGATTATATCATAATTTTCTGTGAGTGTTATTTCCTCTAGATCTGCGAATTTATTATGGATGCTGCGAGCGTTAACATAAAAAACCTTTAGGCTATTTCGGTTAGGTGATTGCACGTTTGCCCTTGTTTTTCTGTTTGTTAGTTTTTACGTTACCTGACTTTGTTGTGCCTGGGCTGTCCCGTTTTTTGTACGATGGTTGATGACCGCGTCGTTTAGCAAACGTCCAAAACGGGCTGCTCCTACCTGGTTCAGATGGACACCATGAGCTGAGAATAACGAGTCGTCGAAATAAAACTTGTCCCAGGTGTTGATGAAAGCGATGTTCTCCTCGTTGCAAAATGCTGGCAAGTCGTCGGTTGATGCTGGTAGCGGTGTTGTAGAAGCGGATGTCGGCTTTTCTGCGGGGGGATTGATTCCAGAAAGTATGATGTTATTCGTTTTTTCCTTGAATTTCGCAATCATCTGTCGGTACTTGTTGAGGAGCTCTTCTGATCTGGTGTTCATCACGTCATTGGTTCCGGCGTGGATGACGTACGTGGTGTTGTTTGGGGCCTGGCTTGTCACTTCTTCCACTGAGTCAGTCACGTCGTCTAGGCCGCCACCCGGGATGCAAAAACGCTTCCTTGACTTGGGTACTCATCCACAAAACTCGTTAGAAATAAATGTGGGATGAAACTTTTGTTTGCTTTATTATACAGACCCCCAGCTCAACCAGTACAAACCGACCGTGATATCTATGAGCAAATTAGCGAGATGAGTAACACACAAGAGGCTGTAATTCTCGGCGATTTTAATTTACCAGTAACAAAGTGGGGAGAACCATTATCAGCTCACTATGGACACGACCTTTATTCTAACCTACAAGGAGAGCTCCCTTATCCAATTTGTTAATAGCCCAACCCGTGGAAATAACGTTCTTGATTTAGTATTTGCAACAAAAGAAGACTTGATAGAGAATATCAATGTGGGTGATGAGTTTACCAATAGCGACCACCGCATAATCACTTTCAGTATAAAGGTTCAATAAAAGTGAAATAAACCACAGCTACGAAAAAATCCCTGACTTTAGAAAAGCTAACTTTCACCTTCTCAGGGCGATACTAAAAGATACCGATTGGAAATGTCTGCGAGATACTATTGATATTAATTCACAATGAGAACTTTTTCACTAATGCGTACACAAAAGCCGGTCAGGGATAGCATACCGTTAAAAAAATCGGACGTTCAGCACAAAACTTGGGATAGCATACCGTTAAAAAATCGACGTTCAGCACAAAACTTAAAGCCCAAGTGGTGGAGTAAAGATATAGCCGACTGTTTACGAGCCAAAAAGAATGCCCATAATAGAGTAAAAATCACAGCCAATAATGACGACCTTGCCAAGTTTACAGACTTACGTAGAAAAGCCAAAAAGTTAATCAAACAGAGTAAAAAGACAATTGAAAAACACGTTGCAAATCAGAGTAAGACAAACCCGAAAGAGTTCTACAGTTATATTCGACAAAAGAAAGTACTTACGTCAACTATCGGTCCAATTCTTGATGAAAATGGGGACTTTACGACAGATGAAGAGCGAATGAGTAGTATCCTAAATACTTTCTTTGCATCAGTCTTTACTACAGAAAACCTGAACGATATACCAGCTGAAACAACAGTCCAAAACGAAAACACCGAGGTTTTAAATAATATCAGCATAACAGAAAATGACGTAATCAAATGTATTGATAAATTAAATGTAAATAAGTCACCTGGGCCTGACACGATCTCCCCTCGCGTAATAAAGGAAGCAAAAAGCGAAATAGTAAAACCTCTGACTCTGCTATTTAATTATTCATTACACACTGGAACAATACCTGACGAATGGAAGCTCGCTAACGTAACACCAATATTTAAAAAAGGCAGCAAATCCTTACCTAGTAACTATCGCCCTATCAGCCTAACCTCAGTAGTATGCAAAATGTTAGAGACAATCATACGAGATAAACTTACAAATCATTTAGAGGAAAACAACTTACTCAGAGACACTCAACACGGTTTCCGCAATAAACGCTCTTGCCTAACTAATCTATTAGACTTTTTAAACGACATTTTTAACGAATATGATAAGAGTAAAGCAGTAGACATAATTTATCTAGATTTCCAAAAAGCCTTTGACAAAGTTCCCCATAAACGTTTAATAACTAAATTAAAATCTCACAGAATCCAAGGCGACACCGTAAGATGGATAGAGAACTGGCTAAGAAACCGTAAACAACGTGTGGTAATAAATGGAAAATCATCTAATTGGACTGGCGTTACGAGCGGGGTGCCACAAGGGTCAGTTTTAGGGCCAATCCTATTCCTAGTTTACATAAACGATATAGATGAAGGTCTCTCATGCATAATATCGAAGTTTGCCGATGACACTAAAATTGCTAATACAGTACTCACTAACGCACAAACTAAAGAAATGCAAGATAACCTCGATAAATTGTCGAATTGGGCGAAAACTTGGCAAATGTCCTTCAATGCAGATAAATGTAAAGTACTCCATATCGGACATCGTAACGTAACTGCAAACTACTCGTTAAATGGTAATCAAATTAAAAGCGTGGATCAAGAGACAGACTTAGGGGTCACAATATCAAGTAACCTAAAACCCAGGTCAGCAATGTACGGAAGTAATTAAGAAAGCAAATAAAACTATCGGCTTTATTGGCAGAGCATTCGAGTATAAGTCCAAAGACACAATCCTCACTTTGTATAATTCCTTGGTCCGTCCCCTTATAGAATAATTGTGTCCAAGCCTGGTGCCCGTACTACCAGAAAGATATAGTAAAATTGGAACGAGGTCCAACGTAGAGTTACTAAAATGATACCAAGTCTACGAAACAAAACGTATGAAGAGCGGCTAAATGAATTGAATCTATTCCCACTAGCACAACGTAGATTGAGAGGCGACTTAATCCAGGTATCAAAATAATCAAAGCATAGACAATATGGACTGCAACAAATATTTCAATATCGATCAATCAAACTACACGAGAGGTAATGGCTGTAAAATCATAGGTAAATCTTTTAATTCACACGAATCCAAGAATTTCTTTTTTAACCGAGTCGTCAACTTATGGAATGGGCTTCCCCGTAACGTAATAGAATTGTAACACAGTAGATAGCTTCAAACGTCGCCTTGATAAACACCTTGCATCTAATCCCCGACTTTCGATGTTTACTAATGAATAATTTTTTGCCCATTACAGCCAAATTTCAACTACTTTCTATCTTTCCTATAAAATTCCTTGTGGAGTTTTCTTCTACCAACTCCACAAGGTTCTGACTCCTAACTTTATTTCCAGTACGGCTCAGGCCGGAGGGATTGGAGGGGTGGGGAGAGAGCCTTCTACTTTGCTATCCTTACCTACGACTATCACTGGGGAGAAATTAATTCTCTACCAGTAACCTTCTAATCAGATCACCCCGTGTGGACCGTAAGGTCTGTTGTGGTCTGTGATTCTATGTAACTCTCTCTCTCTCTCTCTCTCTCTCTCTCTCTCTCTCCTCTCTCTCTCTCTCTCTCTCTCTCTCTCTCTCTCTCTCTCTCTCTCTCTCTCTCTCTCTCTCTTTCTCTCTCTCGTCGCCATTTTTTTCCTCAGTCCATATACAAATATATTTTTTTTTAATGGCATAATAAACGAGGGTGGTTAATTTCCAGACACCTGTTTGTTATTTATAGCAGGTCTCAGTGTGTGTGTGTGTGTGTGTGTGTGTGTGTGTGTGTGTGTGTGTGTGTGTGTGTGTGTGTGTGTGAGAGAGAGAAGAGAGAGAGAGAGAGAGTATGAGAGAGTGTGTGTATGTGAGAGTGTGTGTATGTGTGTGTGTGTGTTTGAGTGAGAGAGAGAGAGAGCGTATGTATGTGTGAGAGAGAGAGAAAGAGAGAGAAAATGTGTATGCGTGTGTGTGTATATATATGTCTGTATATGTGTGTATGTATGTGTATGTCTATGTATATGTATGTATGTGTATGTGTGTGCGTGTTGTTCATTCTACACACGACTATAAACTAATGAGTCCAACTTAATTTATTTACCACTAAAACGGAACATCACAGAGTATATATTTAAGGGGGGGCGGGGGAGGGGGGTTAGGGGACAGGCTTTGGGGCGTTATGGGGGTGCTGGAGTAGGGAACAGGCTTGGGGGAGGGTTAGAGGGTGCGGGAATAGGGGACAGGCTTGGGGAGGATTAGGGGGGAGTAGGAGTATGGGACAGCTTAGGGGGGGTTTAGAGGGTGCGGAATTAGGGGACAGGCTTGGGGTGGGGGTTTAGAGGGTGCTGGAATAGGGGACAGGCTTAGGGTTAGGGGGGAGTAAGGGGACAGGCTTGAGGGGGCTGTTGGTAAATCTGGAGCAACTGAATCCTCCAAACTATTCCAAGCAACAGGACACCTTTATTTTTGTCCCTCTGGTTCTGTTTCCTGGCATACTTTGGAGGAATCAAGGCACTCCAATGTACAGTTGCCCAAAAAGGTATTGCGACAAATCTTGATAGAACTTTAACCCTAGTAATATCCACAACTATTTGTATATGGACTATAAGCATGTATAACAGAAGGAAATATACATATCCTTCTGTAATACATACTTATAATATAGCATGTATAACAGAAGGAAATATACATATCCTTCTGTAATACATACTTATAATATAGCATGTATAACAGAAGGAAATGTACATATCCTTCTGTAATACATACTTATAATATAGCATGTATAACAGAAGGAAATGTACATATCCTTCTGTAATACATACTTATAATATAGCATGTATAACAGAAGGAAATATACATATCCTTCTGTAATACATACTTATAATATAGCATGTATAACAGAAGGAAATGTACATATCCTTCTGTAATACATACTTATAATATAGCATGTATAACAGAAG
>JAWZYT010006133.1:12500-22500 GCA_034508575.1 Petrolisthes manimaculis
TATAGTCCATTGATTGCTTTATATACTACGCTGCATTTTTCAAAAAGGTATTTATCTTTAATAGTAAGCCACTCTAGCTCTTTTAGAAAAGGTGTCACATGGTCATACTTTCTTGCTCCTCCAATCGCAATTTTTGCAGCAAAATTTTGTAATTTTTGTGCACTATGAAGGACAGATTTATTGCTACAACCCCATATACTAATGCAATAATTTAATAAACTTAACACCAATGACTGCACAATTGTTTTCCGGGTTCCTTTGTCAAAGTTATCACTAACTCTATTAATAAACATTAATATTCCTGAGATTTTCTTACTTAATTCTAAAATATGAATATCAAAGAGCATATATCTATCAAAATACACACCCAGGTTTTTTACATGTGTGCTTGGGTGTATATGTACTCCATCACAATCTATAAAGGTATCAGGAGGTATTCGTGATAAAAGCTGTCTATTTCCTATAAACATGCATTGCGTTTTTTTGGGATTTATCAGTAGTCCGTTAGTTAAAAAATATAATTTTATATTGCGCAATGTATTTTCAGTGTTAAAAATGAGATTAGAAAGATTATCAACAGTATCAGCTTGGAGAAACTGTGTGTCATCTGCATATTGTACCATACAACATGTGTCAATTTTCTCAGCAAGGTCATTAACAAATATGGAGAATAAAATAGGTCCGAGAATTGAGCCCTGCGGAACACCATAATTTACATTTACTTTCTTAGATATTGTATTGCTTAAGCGGATAGAATGTGATCTATTTTTAATATAACTTGAGAACCAAAAATTATCAATATTAAGTTTAGAACATTTACGTAACAAATTTTCATGATTAACACTATCAAAAGCTTTTGACAGATCACATAGAGTCAAGATACAGATTTTCTTTGAGTCAATATTATCATATATTTTGTCGGTAATAATAGTAAGAGCAGTCTCTGTAGACAGTCTGGGACGGAATCCATGCTGTGTATTGGATAAAAGTTTATTGTCCTCCAAGAACTGTACTAGTTGACTAGCAACAACTTTTTCAAGTATTTTAGAAACAATGGGCAAAAGTGAAATTGGTCTAAAATTGTTTAAGTCCTTAGTGTCACCACTTTTAAAGAGAGGAATTACCAATGCATGTTTCCAAGAAGTAGGGACAATACCTGTAACAATGGAAGTGTTGATAATACAAGTTAAATATAAAGCCATTACATACAAAGAATCCTTAACAAATTTCAACGAAATACCATCAGAGCCTACTGAAGTAGTTTCATTAAGGCCTTTTATAGTTAAGATAATAGTTTCTATGTCCACAGGCTGTGGTCTAAAAATATTATCATTAAAATTTATATTTACATCATTAAAATCATTAAAATCATTAAAATGCTGTACATTTCCACCAGGCTGTGGTCTAAAATTATTATCAACATTAAAATTTATATTTACATCATTAAAATCATTAAAATGCTGTACATTTCCACCAGGCTGTGGTCTAAAATTATTATCAACATTAAAATTTATATTTACATCATTAAAATCATTAAAATGTGGTACATTTCCATCAGGCTGTGGTCTAAAAGTATTATCAACATTAAAATTTACATTTACATCATTAAAATAATTAAAATGCGGTACATTTCCACCATGGAGTGTTTCCTGAGTTTTTTCGTAAGTGTTTTTTCCAACATTTGCAAAATGCAAATTAAATTCATTTGCTTTATTTATTTTGTCATCAAAGTTACAACCACTCTCTTTACTTTTACAATTAGGAACAATTTCCCTAATAGTTTTCCAAGTCTTATTAGCATTACCTCTGTTCTCATGAAATTTATTATGGTAATGTAGAGCTTTACTTTCAGCAATGAGGGTCTTGACTTGCTTCTTCTCATGTTTGTATTGTTCCTGTAAAGCATCATTATGTCTGTCACACTTTAGTTTTTTCTGAGTGTCATCTCTAAGTTTCATGGCTTTTTGTAGATTAGTATTCATCCATGGTGCAAATGGTCGCTTAATTTCTTTAGTTACATAAGGTGCACAAGCATCCAAACAATTGATAAAACTAGAGGTAAAAATATCAACCTGCCTATTGACATCATCTGTGTTTAAAATTGTATTAAAATGCTCTTGATTATTAAAAAGGTTTAGGCAAAAATGTTCTTTCGTATATTTACCTAGATGGCGAAAAGTTCTAATTACAGGTAATTTCTTAGGTTTACTGACATCTACCGTGATACCGATGAGATCATGATCAGCGATCTCTAGTGGAGTAACATTACAAGAAAGTACGGTATTGGGCTGATTAGTGATAACTAGATCTAAAAGCGTTGATGATGTATGCGTAATCCTGGTTGGTTTATTCACCAACTGCGTTAAGTTGCTGCTTTTTAAAAGCTTGGTCATTTTATTATCCTTAGCAAGTAAGTTGTCATTAAAATCACCTAAAACATACAATGCCTTATTTTTTAAACATAGTGTTTTAAACATATCTTGTATGTAGTTAAAAGACACAATGGAAGCCTTGGGATGTCGGTAGATACAACCTATGATGATTGATGGCAACTTCCGACATTGAACTGTCACCCATACGTCTTCAACGCCCTCCTGCTTCGGAACATCTAAATTAAGCATGTTAACTGTTAAAATGTTCTTTATATAAATACATACACCGCCACCACGTCCACTATCAAAACGAAAAATATTATAACCTGATATCTCAACAAAAATATCCAGAAGATTAGGAAGAAGCCACGTTTCACTTATGCATAAAATATCAGTATTTCTTTCTTTCACTAGCAATCTAATTTCATCTATATTACCCAAAAGTGACTGAGCATTTATATGTTCAATTGCCAGGGAATTTCCATTATTTTTCACATCAGCTAAAACTTCTTTGCCATCATCCTATGTGCTATAGTACTGACACAGGCGGCTCTTGTGTCCCAGCTGTCGGCAAATGCCACATCGCAATTTGTGGTCGAATCTACAATTCGTTTGCACATGATTGAGAGAGAGAGAGAGAGAGAGAGAGAGAGAGAGAGAGAGAGAGAGAGAGAGAGAGAGAGAGAGTGAAGAGACGAGAGAGAGAATGGAAAATTTAGATGAAGGGAAAGAAAGAACTGAGAGAAGGAACGATGATTGTATAGTAAGGAATGAAAGAATGGGGAAGGAGAGAAGATGAAAGGTAAAAGATAAGTTAAAATAATATAGGTAGAAATAAACAGATACGAGGAGTGGAGGTAGTAGAAGAAATACTTTTATATACAGTCGTGGTCAATAATAATCATCCACATATGGGTATCTCAAACATTTTACTGTCTAATGTTTTCACGTTCACATATGATGTTATTGTTTTAAGTAGTGTGTAGCTGCTTGTATTAAATTAAAAGATGGTAGTTAACCTATTTATTGTAAAGTTTATCATCTAAGGAACAGAGGGAAGCTGTCAAACTCTTACGTGAGTTACCCCTATATGGATGATTATATTTGACCACGACTGTATATATAATTTTATATGGTTAGTTAAAAGAGAGCTGGGAAGAGAATAGACACATAACCACAAAATAATTAGAGGGAAAGAAAGAATGAGTGAATGAGGGGCGAGGAGGAGGAGGAGGAGAAGGAGGAGGAGGAGGAGGAGGAGGAGGAGGAGGAGGAGGAGGAGGAGGAGGAGGAAAAAAAAAAAAAAGAATTGGCATGGGAGAAGTGAAGTGAAGCGAATCAAAGGAAAACAATGGAAGGTAAAAAATAGATTGTGTGAGAATAAGTGAAACAGAGAGAGAGAGAGAGAGAGAGAGAGAGAGAGAGGGAGAGAGAGAGAGGGAGTAGAACAAAAAATGCTTATATTGAGGCAACGAGAGGGGAGTGAGAGTCTAGGGAGAAGAGGGAGAGTGAGAGAGAGTGAGAGAGTGAGGGAGAGAGTGAGTGAGAGGGAGGAAGAGAAAATTGTACATGGAGTGGAGTGAGGAATGGATGGGGAGGGAAAGGAAATGAGAGAGAGTAGAAATGAGAGAGAGTTGAAATGACAGGGAGTTGAAATGACAGAGAGTTGAAATGACAGAGAGTTGAAATGAGAGAAAGAAATGAGAGAGTAGAAATGAGAGAGTAGAAATGAGAGAGTAGAAATGAGAGAGAGTAGAAATGAGAGAGTAGAGAAATGAGAGAGGGTAGAAATGAAAGAGAGTAGAAATGAAAGAGAGTAGAAATGAGAGTAGAAATGAGAGAGAGTTGAAATGAGAGAGTAGAAATGAGAGAGTAGAAATGAGAGAGTAGAAATGAGAGAGAGTAGAAATGAGAGAGAGAGTAGAAATGAGAGTGTAGAAATGAGAGAGAGTAGAAATGAGAGAGAGAGTAGAAATGAGAGAGAGAGAGTAGAAATGAGAGAGAGAGAGAGTAGAAATGAGAGAGTGTAGAAATGAGAGAGTAGAAATGAGGGAGAGTAGAAATGAGAGAGAGTAGAAATGAGAGAGAGAGTAGAAATGAGAGAGAGTAGAAATGAGAGAGAGTAGAAATGAGAGAGAGTAGAAATGAGAGAGAGTAGAAATGAGAGAGAGTAGAAATGAGAGAGAGTAGAAATGAGAGAGAGTAGAAAGAGGACAGTGGGTGGAAGATAGGAGTGTATTTGAGAGAGGAGAGGAGAGGAGAGGAAACTGCATAACGTAAAGAGTGAAATTAGAGAGGAAATGGAGGAGAGAGAGTAGTAGGAGGAGAGAGAGAGAGAGAGAGAGAGAGAGAGAGAGAGAGAGAGAGAGAGAGAGAGAGAGAGAGAGAGAGAGAGAGAGAGAGAGAATAAGAATAAGAGAGAGAGAGAGAACGAGAATAAGAATAAGAGAGAGAACGAGAGAACGAGAGAACAATGGCGGTAAACAGTAAAAAGAATAAACAAACACAACAGAAATGATTACAGATAAAAAAAATAAGGAGTGGAAAGAAGGAATAGACTCTGAGAAGGAGAAGGAAAAATAATACGAGAGAGGCATGATGGAGAGGAGAGAATAATATTTTTTTTTCTTCTATGGTGCGTTGGGGAAATAAAAGGTGATGGTTTGATGGCAGTGATTGGTCTAACTACCTGTCTACCCAAACACCAATCCAGACGAGTGATGTGTAACGCCAGCTGACTTAGCGAGACTAGATATTATTAAGAGGGTGTGTGGGTATAGAGGGACAGGCTTGGAGGGGGGTTTGAGGGTGTAGGAGTAGTGGGAGAGACTTGGGAGGGGGGAGGTGTGAGAGTAGGGGGAAAGGCTTGGAGGGGTTTTAGGGGGGGTGTGGGAGTAGGGGGACAGGCTTGGAGGGGTTTTGAGGGGTGTAGGTATAGGGGACAGTCTTGTGGGGGTTTTGGGGTGTGTAGGTATAGGGGGCAGGCTTGGGAGGGTGCAGAAGGGTGTAGGAGTAGGGGGACAGGCTTGTTTTTTTTTTTTGGAGGGGTTGGGGGGAGCGGGAATAGGGGGACAGGCTTTGTACCCACCCCAAGCCTGTCCCCCTATTCCCGCACCCTCCCAAGCCTGTCCCCTACTCCCACACCCCCTTAATTAAATATATATCCAACACAACCATCTTATGATATTATACCTTTGAGAGAGGAGCGACAAGTTAGGCCTATATAATTATACTGTATATATATTGCGTTTTACTGATATCTTATTATAACTTCCTAACGAAATTGCACCGATTCATCTTCTAAGTATTATAACCTTATGTTGTACACTTTTAGCTAACGTTCAGCCACAATCAAATATCCACTGACACTTTCCTTCCATCGTACAAATAAATCAGTATCATATCAAAATATAATCTTACAACAACAACACCTTACCTTACGTCAACTCAACCCCATCAATTATTATTATTATTATTATTATTATTATTATTATGAGGTGCTGCAAATTCATACACGTGTTGTTCTTTATTACCAAGATATTTACTACTATGGAAGGAAAGTGTTGTGTTTGTTGTCCCCTTTCTCTGTCTCCTCTTTTTTTGGCTTAGCACAGTCTTCTTTCTTCGTCTCTTCATTCATTCATTCATAAATTCATTCTACCTCCATTCACTTTCTTCTCCCACCCATCCCTTACCCTCTTTCCCCCGTCCTTCTTCCTATATTCCTTCCTTTCATCTTTCTTTTCTACCCTTCTTCCTCCCTTTCCCATCACTTACCCACATTTCTCTCTCCTCGATCCTTATACTCTCTTCCCTCCTTCCCTCCTACTCGCTCCCTCACTCCTTCTTTCCTTCCTTCCTTCCTTCCTTCCTTCCTTCCTTCCTTTCTTTCCTTCCTTCCTTCCTTCCTTCCTTCCTTCCTTCCTTCCTTCCTTCCTTCCTTCCTTCCTTCCTTCCTTTCTTCCTTCATTTCTTCCTTCCTTTCTTCCTTCCTTTCTTCGCTCCTTCCTTCCTTCCTTCTCACCCACCCCTCCTTCCTCCCTTTCCTTCCTTTCTTCCTTCCTTCTCACCTAACCTCCCTGCACACTGTCCCCTTGCCTCCTGAGAATTGAACAGCAACTTACAATTAGGGCAAGTCCTCGGTTCCATCCACCACCACAAATAAGAGCTTCCATTTACAATATGATTCTGGCTGAGTGGAGGAGTGTTGTTGTTGTTAGATATTGGAGGAGATACAGGTGAAGTAGCTTGGGGGAAGATGACTGTGTATTGCTTTAGTTAAACGGATAATGGTGATGGTAGTGGTAGTAGTGGTGGTGGTGGTGGAGATAGTAATATAGATACAGGTGGAGTGGCTGTTGTGGTAGACGTGTATTGCTTTAGTTATATGAAAGATATCGTTGGTGGTGGTGGTGGTGTTGGTGGTGGTGGTAGTGGTGGTGTTGTTGGTGTTGGTGGTGGTAGTGTTGGTGTTGGTGGTGTTGTTAGTGGTGGTGGTGGTGGTGTTGGTGGTGTTGGTGGTGGTAATGTTGGTAGTGGTGTTGGTGTTGTTGATGGTGTTGGTGGTAATGTTGGCTCTGAGGTGCTGGAGTGGATTAAAACTTACTTACTAGGAGCTGAAGTTGATTAGTGAAGGGTCAGTCTGGGAGAACACACACACACACACACACACACACACACACACACACACACACACACACAACACAACATACACTTACACTTCTTCACATACACCCTTTGACACACACAGCCTGACACACACACATCCTTACACACACGTACACTTCTCCACACACACACACACACTGACACACACGTACACTTCTCCACATAGGCCTACACACCCTGACACACACACACACGAACACTTCTCCACATACACACACATACACACTCACGTTATATAAACATATCGCTTCATTGACCATTATGTAGTAAATAGCGTTAAGTCCAAATAACAAACTATAAACTTTTGTTCCTTTTGGCCTCTTATGCTTAGATGGATAGAAATAGATAGATAGATAGATAGAACGATAGTTAGATAGATAGATATATAAATAGAGATAGTTAGATAGATTGATAGATAGATAGAGCGATAGTTAGATAGATAGATATATAAATAGAGATAGTTAGATAGATAGAAATAGATAGATAGATAGATAGAGCGATAGTTAGATAGATAGATATATAAATAGAGATAGTTAGATAGATAGATAGATAGATAGAGCGATAGTTAGATAGATAGATATATAAATAGAGATAGTTAGATAGATAGATAGATAGATAGAGCGATAGTTAGATAGATAGATATATAAATAGAGATAGTTAGATAGATAGAAATAGATAGATAGATAGATAGAGCGATAGTTAGATAGATAGATATATAAATAGAGATAGTTAGATAGATAGAAATAGATAGATAGATAGATAGAGCGATAGTTAGATAGATAGATATATAAATAGAGATAGTTAGATAGATAGATAGATAGATAGAGCGATAGTTAGATAGATAGATATATAAATAGAGATAGTTAGATAGATAGATAGATAGATAGAGCGATAGTTAGATAGATAGATATATAAATAGAGATAGTTAGATAGATAGAAATAGATAGATAGATAGATAGAGCGATAGTTAGATAGATAGATATATAAATAGAGATAGTTAGATAGATAGAAATAGCTAGATAGAAATAGCGATAAATAGACAGATAGAAATAGCTAGACAGATAGAGGCTATAATGGAACACAAATTTTGAACAGATTTATAACACGATTTGTGGAATGATTCAGGGGTGAGTGTTGAATTGGTGGTAACGGTAGAAACTTTATGATAATGCTATGTACGTTTTGTGTGTGTGTGTGTGTGTGTGTGTATGTGAAGGAATAAATGTGTTGTTATGTACCAAATGTGTATTACCCCCCTTAAGAGAATCAACCTTTCGTGGTCAATTTGGAGTCATTGTAGGTCTCCAACTCTGCTATAAAACACATCCCTTGTATAATACCATATGGAGAGGTTCTGTTTCCTGGCATAGTTTGGAGGAATCAGTAGCCTTCAATCTCCCTTAAATAATAGGTTACTCCCCTTAAGGGTGTGTTGGTATAGAGGGACAAGCTGGGGAGGGGTTTAGGGGGTGCAGGAGTAGGGGGACAGGCTGGGAGGGGGTTTGGGGGGTTAGGGTGTACGGGAATAGGGGGACAGGCTTTCTACCCACCCCAAGCCTGTCCCCTTATTCCTGCACCACCCCATTTCCCCCCCAAAGCCTGTCCCCCTACTTCCACACACCCTAACCCCCCAAAACACCCCCCAAGCCTGTCCCCTACCCCCACACACCCTTTAAAGTTACAGATAATGATGACACTCTCTCTCTCCTCACAATTATACTGACCAAGGTAATCTTTCTTCCCAGGTACTGAGGCGTCTGTGTTGTAGTGAAGGTGTGAAGAGAAGAGATGATATGGAACACAACTCAGTACAATCTCGTTCTACACACCAACACCAACAACAACAAAACTCAACTCAACCCAAGGTAGAGTACATTATCATTGTTGAATCCTGTTGTTATTTTGCAGAGGATTCAGTGTAGTTATTATTATTATTACTTCCGCCAAGGAGGTTATGTTTTCACCCCTGTATGTTTGTCTGTTAGCAGGATTACGGAAAAACGCATCGACGGATTTCAATGAAACTTTGTGGGAAGGTCGGGTATTGTAGTGGCAACAATTGATTAGATTTTCAGATGTCAAGGTCAAAGGTCAAGGTCAACGAAAAGGTCAAAAACACATTTATAGCCTTATCTCTGGACTCGCTGGAGCTACAGACTTCTACCTGGGCTCATATTGTAGTATTTAGCAAGGCCTAAATTTTGACCTATTTTCGACCTTGAAAAGATCAATGATTTTTAAGATTACTTGAGGGTCAAGTTGAAGGTCAAATATGAAGTTATTCCGATTTCTTTGAAATTTTGCAGTTGGAAATTATCTGGCATTGGCGGAGGTTTGCATTCTCTGAATGCTTCCATTCTTGTTGGTATTATTATTATTTTGATTAATATTAGTAGTATGATCATTATTATAATTTTTTACATCGGTATTCACGACAGAAAATCTAGCAGAAATGTCATCAGTATAAACTGTCTATAGTGGTTACAGTGACAATGTCCTAAGTGTAGTGGACAGCAATAGAAATGATATATTAAAAAGAAATAAACAGACTAAAGGCACAGAAATCTCCTGGCCAAGACGAAAACAATATGTGACAAATTTGCTGACCTATTTACAAATTCCATAGAGACTGGAGACATACCATTAAGAGGGTAGTACACTGTTGGTAAATCTGGAGCAAAATATTCCTCCAAACTATTACAGGCAACAGAATACCTTTATTTGTCTTCATCTATGTCTGTTTCCTGGCATACTATGGAGGAATCAAGGCACTCCAATCTTTCAAAAGTATACTATTCCCTTAACGTGGAAACTTACAAACATAATTTCCCATATTATAAAAGGGAGATTGATCAGTGACGTCAAATTCCCGACCAATTAGTCTAACATCAACGGTATATAGAGAAGTTCTTTGAATCCATAACAGACAGGGAACAGGATTAGAGAGCACTTCAAAAAAC
>JAWZYT010006134.1:0-45000 GCA_034508575.1 Petrolisthes manimaculis
GCCAAAAAAACGTGTTTCAGCATTTTTTTTGCCTGAAAATTGAAATTTTTCAAGCACAGTACAAATCGACTTTTTGGGCAAAAAAAACGTGTTTTAGCATTTTTTTTGCCTGAAAATTGAAATTTTTCTAGCACAGTACAAATCGACTTTTTGGGCCAAAAAAACGTGTTTTAGCATTTTTTTTGCATGAAAATTGAATTTTTTCTAGCACAGTACAAATCGACTTTTTGGGCCAAAAAAACGTGTTTTAGCATTTTTTTTGCCTGAAAATTGAAATTTTTCTAGCACAGTACAAATCGACTTTTTGGGCCAAAAAAACGTGTTTTAGCATTTTTTTTGCCTGAAAATTGAAATTTTTCTAGCACAGTACAAATCGACTTTTTGGGCCAAAAAAACGTGTTTTAGCATTTTTTTTGCCTGAAAATTTAAATTTTTCTAGCACAGTACAAATCGACTTTTTGGGCCAAAAAAACGTGTTTTAACATTTTTTTTGCCTGAAAATTGAATTTTTTCTAGCACAGTACAAATCGACTTTTTGGGACAAAAAAACGTGTTTTAGCATTTTTTTTGCCTGAAAATTGAAATTTTTCTAGCACAGTACAAATCGACTTTTTGGGCCAAAAAAACGTGTTTTAGCATTTTTTTTGCCTGAAAATTGAAATTTTTCTAGCACAGTACAAATCGACTTTTTGGGCCAAAAAAACGTGTTTTAGCATTTTTTTTTGCCTGAAAATTGAAATTTTTCTAGCACAGTACAAATCGACTTTTTGGGCCAAAAAAACGTGTTTTAGCATTTTTTTTGCCTGAAAATTGAAATTTTTCTAGCACAGTACAAATCGACTTTTTGGGCCAAAAAAACGTGTTTTAGCATTTTTTTTGCCTGAAAATTGAAATTTTTCTAGCACAGTACAAATCGACTTTTTGGGCCAAAAAAACGTGTTTTAGCATTTTTTTTGCCTGAAAATTGAATTTTTTCTAGCACAGTACAAATCGACTTTTTGGGCCAAAAAAACGTGTTTTAGCATTTTTTTTGCCTGAAAATTGAAATTTTTCTAGCACAGTACAAATCGACTTTTTGGGCCAAAAAAACGTGTTTTAGCATTTTTTTTGCCTGAAAATTGAAATTTTTCGAGCACAGTACAAATCGACTTTTTGGGCCAAAAAAACGTGTTTTAGCATTTTTTTTGCCTGAAAATTGAAATTTTTCTAGCACAGTACAAATCGACTTTTTGGGCCAAAAAAACGTGTTTTAGCATTTTTTTTGCCTGAAAATTGAAATTTTTCTAGCACAGTACAAATCGACTTTTTGGGCCAAAAAAAACGTGTTTTAGCATTTTTTTTGCCTGAAAATTGAAATTTTTCTAGCACAGTACAAATCGACTTTTTGGGCCAAAAAAACGTGTTTTAGCATTTTTTTTGCCTGAAAACTGAAATTTTTCTAGCACATTACAAATCGACTTTTTGGGCCAAAAAAACGTGTTTTAGCATTTTTTTTGCCTGAAAATTGAAATTTTTCTAGCACAGTACAAATCGACTTTTTGGGCCAAAAAAACGTGTTTTAGCATTTTTTTTGCCTGAAAATTGAATTTTTTCTAGCACAGTACAAATCGACTTTTTGGGCCAAAAAAACGTGTTTTAGCATTTTTTTTGCCTGAAAATTGAAATTTTTCTAGCACAGTACAAATCGACTTTTTGGGCCAAAAAAACAAAACGTGTTTTAGCATTTTTTTTGCCTGAAAATTGAAATTTTTCTAGCACAGTACAAATCGACTTTTTGGGCCAAAAAAACGTGTTTTAGCATTTTTTTTGCCTGAAAATTGAATTTTTTTTAGCACAGTACAAATCGACTTTTTGGGCCAAAAAAACGTGTTTTAGCATTTTTTTTGCCTGAAAATTGAAATTTTTCTAGCACAGTACAAATCGACTTTTTGGGCCAAAAAAACGTGTTTTAGCATTTTTTTTGCCTGAAAATTGAAATTTTTCTAGCACAGTACAAATCGACTTTTTGGGCCAAAAAAACATGTTTTAGCATTTTTTTTGCCTGAAAATTGAAATTTTTCTAGCACAGTACAAATCGTTTCTGAGACCCAAAAAACTCGATTTTTCGGTGTTTTTAGGCTAAATTTGGGATATAAACGGGTATCGAAGATGCATGCACAAATCGACTTTTTAGGCCAAAAAAACGTGTTTTAGCATTTTTTTTGCCTGAAAATTGAAATTTTTCTAGCACAGTACAAATCGACTTTTTGGGCCAAAAAAACGTGTTTTAGCATTTTTTTTGCCTGAAAATTGAAATTTTTCTAGCACAGTACAAATCGACTTTTTGGGCCAAAAAAACGTTTTTTAGCATTTTTTTTGCCTGAAAATTGAAATTTTTCTAGCACAGTACAAATCGACTTTTTGGGCCAAAAAATCGTGTTTTAGCATTTTTTTTGCCTGAAAATTGAAATTTTTCTAGCACAGTACAAATCGACTTTTTGGGCCAAAAAAACGTGTTTTAGCATTTTTTTTGCCTGAAAATTGAAATTTTTCTAGCACAGTAGAAATCGACTTTTTGGGCCAAAAAAACGTGTTTTAGCATTTTTTTTTGCCTGAAAATTGAAATTTTTCTAGCACAGTACAAATCGACTTTTTGGGCCAAAAAAACGTGTTTTAGCATTTTTTTGCCTGAAAATTGAAATTTTTCTAGCACAGTACAAATCGACTTTTTGGGCCAAAAAAACGTGTTTTAGCATTTTTTTTGCCTGAAAATTGAAATTTTTCTAGCACAGTACAAATCGACTTTTTGGGCCAAAAAAACGTGTTTTAGCATTTTTTTTGCCCGAAAATTGAAATTTTTCTAGCACAGTACAAATCGACTTTTTGGGCCAAAAAAACGTGTTTTAGCATTTTTTTTGCCTGAAAATTGAAATTTTTCTTGCACAGTACAAATCGACTTTTTGGGCCAAAAAACGTGTTTTAGCATTTTTTTTGCCTGAAAATTGAAATTTTTCTAGCACAGTACAAATCGACTTTTTGGGCCAAAAAAACGTGTTTTAGCATTTTTTTTGCCTGAAAATTGAAATTTTTCTAGCACAGTACAAATCGACTTTTTGGGCCAAAAAAACGTGTTTTAGCATTTTTTTTGCCTGAAAATTGAAATTTTTCTAGCACATTACAAATCGACTTTTTGGGCCAAAAAAACGTGTTTTAGCATTTTTTTTGCCTGAAAATTGAAATTTTTCTAGCACAGTACAAATCGACTTTTTGGGTAAAAAAAAACGTGTTTTAGCATTTTTTTTGCCTGAAAATTGAAATTTTTCTAGCACAGTACAAATCGACTTTTTGGGCCAAAAAAACGTGTTTTAGCATTTTTTTTGCCTGAAAATTGAAATTTTTCTAGCACAGTACAAATCGACTTTTTGGGCTAAAAAAACGTGTTTTAGCATTTTTTTTGCCTGAAAATTGAATTTTTTCTAGCACAGTACAAATCGACTTTTTGGGCCAAAAAAACGTGTTTTAGCATTTTTTTTGCCTGAAAATTGAAATTTTTCTAGCACAGTACAAATCGACTTTTTGGGCCAAAAAAACGTGTTTTAGCATTTTTTTTGCCTGAAAATTTATTTTTTTCTAGCACAGTACAAATCGACTTTTTGGGCCAAAAAAACGTGTTTAAGCATTTTTTTTGCCTGAAAATTGAAATTTTTCTAGCACAGTACAAATCGACTTTTTGGGCCAAAAAAACGTGTTTTAGCATTTTTTTGGCCTGAAAATAGAAATTTTTCTAGCACAGTACAAATCGCTTGTGATACCCAAAAAACTCGATTTTTCGGTGTTTTTAGGCTAAATTTGGGATATAAACGGGTATCGAAGATGCATGCACAAATCGACTTTTTGGGCCAAAAAAACGTGTTTTAGCATTTTTTTTGCCTGAAAATTGAAATTATTCTAGCACAGTACAAATCGACTTTTTGGGCCAAAAAAACGTGTTTTAGCATTTTTTTTGCCTGAAAATTGAAATTTTTCTAGCACAGTACAAATCGACTTTTTGGGCCAAAAAAACGTGTTTTAGCATTTTTTTTGCCTGAAAATTGAAATTTTTCTAACACAGTACAAATCGCTTCTGAGACCCAAAAAACTCGATTTTTCGGTGTTTTTAGGCTAAATTTGGGATATAAACGGGTATCGAAGATGCATGCACAAATCGACTTTTTGGGCCAAAAAAACGTTTTTTAGCATTTTTTTTGCCTGAAAATTGAAATTTTTCTAGCACAGTACAAATCGACTTTTTGGGCCAAAAAAACGTGTTTTAGCATTTGTTTTGCCTGAAAATTGAAATTTTTCTAGCACAGTACAAATCGACTTTTTGGGCCAAAAAAACGTGTTTTAGCATTTTTTTTGCCTGAAAATTGAAATTTTTCTAGCACAGTACAAATCGACTTTTTGGGCCAAAAAAACGTGTTTTAGCATTTTTTTTGCCTGAAAATTGAAATTTTTCTAGCACAGTACAAATCGACTTTTTGGGCCAAAAAAACGTGTTTTAGCATTTTTTTTGCCTGAAAATTGAATTTTTTCTAGCACAGTACGAATCGACTTTTTGGGCCAAAAAAACGTGTTTTAGCATTTTTTTTGCCTGAAAATTGAATTTTTTCTAGCACAGTACAAATCGACTTTTTGGGCCAAAAAAACGTGTTTTAGCATTTTTTTTGCCTGAAAATTGAAATTTTTCTAGCACAGTACAAATCGACTTTTTGGGCCAAAAAAACGTGTTTTAGCATTTTTTTTGCCTGAAAATTGAAATTTTTCTAGCACAGTACAAATCGACTTTTTGGGCCAAAAAAACGTGTTTTAGCATTTTTTTTGCCTGAAAATTGAAATTTTTCTAGCACAGTACAAATCGACTTTTTGGGCCAAAAAAATGTGTTTTAGCATTTTTTTTGCCTGAAAATTGAAATTTTTCTAGCACAGTACAAATCGACTTTTTGGGCCAAAAAAAACGTGTTTTAGCATTTTTTTTGCCTGAAAATTGAAATTTTTCTAGCAAAGTACAAATCGCTTCTGAGACCCAAAAAACTCGATTTTTCGGTGTTTTTAGGCTAAATTTGGGATATAAACGGGTATCGAAGATTAATGCACAAATCGACTTTTTGGGCCAAAAAAACGTGTTTTAGCATTTTTTTTGCCTGAAAATTGAAATTTTTCTAGCACTGTACAAATCGACTTTTTGGGCCAAAAAAACGTGTTTTAGCATTTTTTTTGCCTGAAAATTGAAATTTTTCTAGCACAGTACAAATCGACTTTTTGGGCCAAAAAATCGTGTTTTAGCATTTTTTTTGCCGGAAAATTGAAATTTTTGTAGCACAATACAAATCGCTTCTGAGACCCAAAAAACTCGATTTTTCGGTGTTTTTAGGCTAAATTTGGGATATAAACGGGTATCGAAGATGCATGCACAAATCGACTTTTTGGGCCAAAAAAACGTGTTTTAGCATTTTTTTTGCCTGAAAATTGAAATTATTCTAGCACAGTACAAATCGACTTTTTGGGCCAAAAAAACGTGTTTTAGCATTTTTTTTGCCTGAAAATTGAAATTTTTCTAGCACAGTACAAATCGACTTTTTGGGCCAAAAAAACGTGTTTTAGCATTTTTTTTGCCTGAAAATTGAAATTTTTCTAACACAGTACAAATCGCTTCTGAGACCCAAAAAACTCGATTTTTCGGTGTTTTTAGGCTAAATTTGGGATATAAACGAGTATCGAAGATGCATGCACAAATCGACTTTTTGGGCCAAAAAAACGTTTTTTAGCATTTTTTTTGCCTGAAAATTGAAATTTTTCTAGCACAGTACAAATCGACTTTTTGGGCCAAAAAAACGTGTTTTAGCATTTTTTTTGCCTGAAAATTGAAATTTTTCTAGCACAGTACAAATCGACTTTTTGGGCCAAAAAAACGTGTTTTAGCATTTTTTTTGCCTGAAAATTGAAATTTTTCTAGCACAGTACAAATCGACTTTTTGGGCCAAAAAAACGTGTTTTAGCATTTTTTTTGCCTGAAAATTGAAATTTTTCTAGCACAGTACAAATCGACTTTTTGGGCCAAAAAAACGTGTTTTAGCATTTTTTTTGCCTGAAAATTGAATTTTTTCTAGCACAGTACAAATCGACTTTTTGGGCCAAAAAAACGTGTTTTAGCATTTTTTTTGCCTGAAAATTGATTTTTTTCTAGCACAGTACAAATCGACTTTTTGGGCCAAAAAAACGTGTTTTAGCATTTTTTTTGCCTGAAAATTGAAATTTTTCTAGCACAGTACAAATCGACTTTTTGGGCCAAAAAAACGTGTTTTAGCATTTTTTTTGCCTGAAAATTGAAATTTTTCTAGCACAGTACAAATCGACTTTTTGGGCCAAAAAAACGTGTTTTAGCATTTTTTTTGCCTGAAAATTGAAATTTTTCTAGCACAGTACAAATCGACTTTTTGGGCCAAAAAAACGTGTTTTAGCATTTTTTTTGCCTGAAAATTGAAATTTTTCTAGCACAGTACAAATCGACTTTTTGGGCCAAAAAAACGTGTTTTAGCATTTTTTTTGCCTGAAAATTGAAATTTTTCTAGCAAAGTACAAATCGCTTCTGAGACCCAAAAAACTCGATTTTTCGGTGTTTTTAGGCTAAATTTGGGATATAAACGGGTATCGAAGATTAATGCACAAATCGACTTTTTGGGCCAAAAAAACGTGTTTTAGCATTTTTTTTGCCTGAAAATTGAAATTTTTCTAGCACTGTACAAATCGACTTTTTGGGCCAAAAAAACGTGTTTTAGCATTTTTTTTGCCTGAAAATTGAAATTTTTCTAGCACAGTACAAATCGACTTTTTGGGCCAAAAAATCGTGTTTTAGCATTTTTTTTGCCGGAAAATTGAAATTTTTGTAGCACAATACAAATCGCTTCTGAGACCCAAAAAACTCGATTTTTCGGTGTTTTTAGGCTAAATTTGGGATATAAACGGGTATCGAAGATGCATGCACAAATCGACTTTTTGGGCCAAAAAAACGTGTTTTAGCATTTTTTTTGCCTGAAAATTGATTTTTTTCTAGAACAGTGTAGACATGTACAAATCGCTTCTGAAACCAAAAAAACTCGATTTTTCGGTGTTTTTAGGCTAAATTTGGGATATAAACGGGTATAGAAGATGCATGCACAAATCGACTTTTTGGGCCAAAAAAACGTGTTTTAGCATTTTTTTTGCCTGAAAATTGAAATTTTTCTAGCACAGTACAAATCGCTTCTGAGACCCAAAAAACTCGATTTTTCGGTATTTTTAGGCTAAATTTGGGATATAAACGGGTATCGAAGATGCATGCACAAATCGACCCTTTTTCCAAAAAAACGTGTTTTAGCATTTTTTTTGCCTGAAAAATGAATTTTTTCTAGAACAGTGTAGACATGTACAAATCGCTTCTGAGACCCAAAAAACTCGATTTTTTGGTGTTTTTAGGCTAAATTTGGGATGTAAACGGGTATCGAAGATGCATGCACAAATCGACTTTTTGGGCCAAAAAAACGTGTTTTAGCATTTTATTTGCCTGAAAATTGAATTTTTTCTAGAGCAATGTAGACATGTACAAATAGCTTCTGAGACCCAAAAAACTCGATTTTTCGGTGTTTTTAGGCTAAATTTGGGATATAAACGGGTATCGAAGATGCATGCACAAATCGACTTTTTGGGCCAAAAAAACGTGTTTTAGCATTTTTTTTGCCTGAAAATTGAAATTTTTCTAGCACAGTAGAAATCGCTTCTGAGACCCAAAAAACTCGATTTTTCGGTGTTTTTAGGCTAAATTTGGGATATAAACGGGTATCGATGATGCATATACAAATCGACTTTTTGGGCCAAAAAAACGTGTTTTAGCATTTTTTTGCCTGAAAATTGATTTTTTTCTAGAACAGTGTAGACATGTACAAATCGCTTCTGAGACCCAAAAAACTCGATTTTTCGTTGTTTTTAGGCTAAATTTGGGATATAAACGGGTATCGAAGATGCATGCACAAATCGACTTTTTGGGCCAAAAAAACGTGTTTTAGCATTTTTTTTGCCTGAAAATTGAAATTTTTCTAGCACAGTACAAATCGCTTCTGAGACCCAAAAAACTCGACTTTACGGTGTCTTTAGGCTAAATTTGGGATATAAACGGGTATCGAAGATGCATGCACAAATCGACTTTTTGGGCCAAAAAAACGTGTTTTAGCATTTTTTTTGCCTGAAAATTGATTTTTTTCTAGCACAGTACAAATCACTTCTGAGACCCAAAAAACTCGATTTTTCGGTGTTTTTAGGCTAAATTTGGGAAATAAACGGGTATCAAAGATGCATGCACAAATCGACTTTTTGGGCCAAAAAAACGTGTTTTAGCATTTATTTTGCCTGAAAATTGATTTTTTTCTAGAACAGTGTAGACATGTACAAATCGCTTCTGAGACCCAAAAAACTCGATTTTTCGGTGTTTTTAGGCTAAATTTCGATATAAACGGGTATCGAAATTTGGGATATAAACGGGTATCGAAGATGCATGCACAAATCGACTTTTTGGGCCAAAAAAACGTGTTTTAGCATTTTTTTTGCCTGAAAATTGAAATTTTTCTAGGACAGTACAAATCAATTCTGAGACCCAAAAAACTCGATTTTTCGGTGTTTTTAGGCTAAATTTGGGATATAAACGGGTATCGAAGATGCATGCACAAATCGACTTTTTGGGCCAAAAAAACGTGTTTTAGCATTTATTTTGCCTGAAAATTGAAATTTTTCTAGCACAGTACAAATCGCTTCTGAGACCCAAAAAAAATCGATTTTTCGGTGTTTTTAGGCTAAATTTGGGATATAAACGGGTATCGAAGATGCATGCACAAATCGACTTTTTGGGCCAAAAAAACGTGTTTTAGCATTTTTTTGCCTGAAAATTGATTTTTTTCTAGCACAGTACAAATCGCTTCTGAGACCCAAAAATCTCGATTTTTCGGTGTTTTTAGGCTAAATTTGGGATATAAACTGGTATCGAAGATGCATGCACAAATCGACTTTTTGGGCCAAAAAAAACGTGTTTTAGCATTTTTTTGCCTGAAAATTGATTTTTTTTAAGAACAGTGTAGACATGTACAAATCGCATCTGAGACCCAAAAAACTCGATTTTTCGGTGTTTTTAGGCTAAATTTGGGATATAAACGGGTATCGAAGATGCATGCACAAATCGACTTTTTGGGCCAAAAAAACGTGTTTTAGCATTTTTTTTGCCTGAAAATTGATTTTTTTCTAGCACAGTACAAATCGCTTCTGAGACCCAAAAAACTCGATTTTTCGGTGTTTTTAGGCTAAATTTGGGATATAAACGGGTATCGAAGATGCATGCACAAATCGACTTTTTGGGCCAAAAAAACGTGTTTTAGCATTTTTTTTTGCCTGAAAATTGAAATTTTTCTAGCACAGTACAAATAACTTCTGAGACCCAAAAAACTCGATTTTTCGGTGTTTTTAGGCTAAATTTGGGATATAAACGGGTATCGAAGATGCATGCACAAATCGACTTTTTGGGCCAAAAAAACGTGTTTTAGCATTTTTTTTTGCCTGAAAATTGAATTTTTTCTAGCACAGTACAAATTGCTTCTGAGACCCAAAAAACTCGATTTTTCGGTGTTTTTAGGCTAAATTTGGGATTTAAACGGGTATCGAAGATGCATGCACAAATCGACTTTTTGGGCCAAAAAAACGTGTTTTAGCATTTTCTTTGCCTGAAAATTGATTTTTTTCTAGAACAGTACAAATCGCTTCTGAGACCCAAAAAACTCGATTTTTCGGTGTTTTTAGGCTAAATTTGGGATATAAACGGGTATCGAAGATGCATGCACAAATCGACTTTTTGGGCCAAAAAAACGTGTTTTAGCATTTATTTTGCCTGAAAATTGAAATTTTTCTAGCACAGTACAAATCGCTTCTGAGACCCAAAAAACTCGATTTTTCGGTGTTTTTAGGCTAAATTTGGGATATAAACGGGTATCGAAGATGCATGCACAAATCGACTTTTTGGGCCAAAAAAACGTGTTTTAGCATTTTTTTGCCTGAAAATTGATTTTTTTCTAGCACAGTACAAATCGCTTCTGAGACCCAAAAAACTCGATTTTTCGGTGTTTTTAGGCTAAATTTGGGATATAAACGGGTATCGAAGATGCATGCACAAATCGGCTTTTTGGGCCAAAAAAACGTGTTTTAGCATTTTTTTTGCCTGAAAATTGAAATTTTTCTAGCACAGTACAAATCGCTTCTGAGACCCAAAAAACTCGATTTTTCGGTGTTTTTAGGCTAAATTTGGGATATAAACGGGTATCGAAGATGCATGCACAAATCGACTTTTTGGGCCAAAAAAACGTGTTTTAGCATTTTTTTTGCCGGAAAATTGATTTTATTCTAGAACAGTGTAGACATGTACAAATCGCTTCTGAGACCCAAAAAACTCGATTTTTCTGTGTTTTTAGGCTAAATTTGGGATATAAACGGGTATCGAAGATGCATGCACAAATCGACTTTTTGGGCCAAAAAAAAGGGTTTTAGCATTTTTTTTGCCTGAAAATTGAAATTTTTCTAGCACAGTACAAATCGCTTCTGAGACCCAAAAAACTCGATTTTTCGATGTTTTTAGGCTAAATTTGGGATATAAACGGGTATCGAAGATGCATGCACAAATCGACTTTTTGGGCCAAAAAAACGTGTTTTAGCATTTTTTTTGCCTGAAAATTGATTTTTTTGTAGAACAGTGTAGAAATGTACAAATCGCTTCTGAGACCAAAAAAACTCGATTTTTCGGTGTTTTTAGGCTAAATTTGGGATATAAACGGGTATCGAAGATGCATGCACAAATCGACTTTTTGGGCCCAAAAAACGTGTTTTAGCATTTTTTTTCCTGAAAATTGTTATTTTTCTAGCACAGTACAAATCACTTCTGAGACCCAGAAAACTCGATTTTTCGGTGTTTTTAGGCTAAAATTGGGATATAAACGGGTATCGAAGATGCATGCACAAATCGACTTTTTGGGCCAAAAAAACGTGTTTTAGCATTTTTTTTGCCTGAAAATTGAAATTTTTCTAGCACAGTACAAATCACTTCTGAGACCCAAAAAACTCGATTTTTCTGTGTTTTTAGGCTAAATTTGGGATATAAACGGGTATCGAAGATGCATGCACAAATCGACTTTTTGGGCCAAAAAAACGGGTTTTTAGCATTTTTTTTGCCTGAAAATTGAATTTTTTCTAGCACAGTACAAATCGCTTCTGAGACCCAAAAAACTCGATTTTTCGGTGTTTTTAGGCTAAATTTGGGATATAAACGGGTATCGAAGATGCATGCACAAATCGACTTTTTGGGCCAAAAAAACGTGTTTTAGCATTTTTTTTGCCTGAAAATTGATTTTTTTCTAGCACAGTACAAATCGCTTCTGAGACCCAAAAAACTCGATTTTTCGGTGTTTTTAGGCTAAATTTGGGATATAAACGGGTATCGAAGATGCATGCACAAATCGACTTTTTGGGCCAAAAAAACGTGTTTTAGCATTTTTTTTGCCTGAAAATTGAAATTTTTCTAGCACAGTACAAATCGCTTCTGAGACCCAAAAAACTCGACTTTACGGTGTCTTTAGGCTAAATTTGGGATATAAACGGGTATCGAAGATGCATGCACAAATCGACTTTTTGGGCCAAAAAAACGTGTTTTAGCATTTTTTTTGCCTGAAAATTGATTTTTTTCTAGCACAGTACAAATCACTTCTGAGACCCAAAAAACTCGATTTTTCGGTGTTTTTAGGCTAAATTTGGGAAATAAACGGGTATCGAAGATGCATGCACAAATCGACTTTTTGGGCCAAAAAAACGTGTTTTAGCATTTTTTTTGCCTGAAAATTGATTTTTTTCTAGAACAGTGTAGACATGTACAAATCGCTTCTGAGACCCAAAAAACTCGATTTTTCGGTGTTTTTAGGCTAAATTTCGATATAAACGGGTATCGAAATTTGGGATATAAACGGGTATCGAAGATGCATGCACAAATCGACTTTTTGGGCCAAAAAAACGTGTTTTAGCATTTTTTTGGCCTGAAAATTGAAATTTTTCTAGGACAGTACAAATCAATTCTGAGACCCAAAAAACTCGATTTTTCGGTGTTTTTAAGCTAAATTTGGGATATAAACGGGTATCGAAGATGCATGCACAAATCGACTTTTTGGGCCAAAAAAACGAGTTTTAGCATTTTTTTTGCCTGAAAATTGAAATTTTTCTAGCACAGTACAAATCGCTTCTGAGACCCAAAAAACTCGATTTTTCGGTGTTTTTAGGCTAAATTTGGGATATAAACGGGTATCGAAGATGCATGCACAAATCGACTTTTTGGGCCAAAAAAACGAGTTTTAGCATTTTTTTTGCCTGAAAATTGAAATTTTTCTAGCACAGTACAAATCGCTTCTGAGACCCAAAAAACTCGATTTTTCGGTGTTTTTAGGCTAAATTTGGGATATAAACGGGTATAGAAGATGCATGCACAAATCGACTTTTTGGGCCAAAAAAACGTGTTTTAGCATTTTTTTTGCCTGAAAATTGAAATTTTTCTAGCACAGTACAAATCGCTTCTGAGACCCAAAAAACTCGATTTTTCGGTGTTTTTAGGCTAAATTTGGGATATAAACGGGTATCGAAGATGCATATACAAATCGACTTTTTGGGCCAAAAAAACGTGTTTTAGCATTTTTTTTCCTGAAAATTGATTTTTTTCTAGAACAGTGTAGACATGTACAAATCGCTTCTGAGACCCAAAAAACTCGATTTTTCGTTGTTTTTAGGCTAAATTTGGGATATAAACGGGTATCGAAGATGCATGCACAAATCGACTTTTTGGGCCAAAAAAACGTGTTTTAGCATTTTTTTTGCCTGAAAATAGAAATTTTTCTAGCACAGTACAAATCGCTTCTGAGACCCAAAAAACTCGATTTTTCGTTGTTTTTAGGCTAAATTTGGGATATAAACGGGTATCGAAGATGCATGCACAAATCGACTTTTTGGGCCAAAAAAACGTGTTTTAGCATTTTTTGTGCCTGAAAATTGAAATTTTTCTAGCACAGTACAAATAGCTTCTGAGACCCAAAAAACTCGACTTTTCGGTGTCTTTAGGCTAAATTTGGGATATAAACGGGTATCGAAGATGCATGCACAAATCGACTTTTTGGGCCAAAAAAACGTGTTTTAGCATTTTTTTTGCCTGAAAATTGAATTTTTTCTAGCACAGTACAAATCACTTCTGAGACCCAAAAAACTCGATTTTTCGGTGTTTTTAGGCTAAATTTGGGAAATAAACGGGTATCGAAGATGCATGCACAAATCGACTTTTTGGGCCAAAAAAACGTGTTTTAGCATTTTTTTTGCCTGAAAATTGATTTTTTTCTAGAACAGTGTAGACATGTACAAATGGCTTCTGAGACCCAAAAAACTCGATTTTTCGGTGTTTTTAGGCTGAATTTGGGATATAAACGGGCATCGAAGATGCATGCACAAATCGACTTTTTGGGCCAAAAAACGTGTTTTAGCGTTTTATTTGCCTGAAAATTGAAATTTTTCTAGCACAGTACAAATAGCTTCTGAGACTCAAAAAACTCGATTTTTCGGTGTTTTAGGCTAAATTTGGGATATAAACGGGTATCGAAATTTGGGATATAAACGGGTATCGAAGATGCATGCACAAATCGACTTTTTGGGCCAAAAAAACGTGTTTTAGCATTTTTTTTGCCTGAAAATTGAAATTTTTCTAGGACAGTACAAATCAATTCTGAGACCCAAAAAACTCGATTTTTCGGTGTTTTTAGGCTAAATTTGGGATATAAACGGGTATCGAAGATGCATGCACAAATCGACTTTTTGGGCCAAAAAAACGTGTTTTAGCATTTTTTTTGCCTGAAAATTGAATTTTTTCTAGCACAGTACAAATTGCTTCTGAGACCCAAAAAACTCGATTTTTCGGTGTTTTTAGGCTAAATTTGGGATATAAACGGGTATCGAAGATGCATGCACAAATCGACTTTTTGGGCCGAAAAACGTGTTTTAGCATTTTCTTTGCCTGAAAATTGATTTTTTTCTAGAACAGTGTAGACATGTACAAATCGCTTCTGAGACCCAAAAAACTCGATTTTTCGGTGTTTTTAGGCTAAATTTGGGATATAAACGGGTATCGAAGATGCATGCACAAATCGACTTTTTGGGCCAAAAAAACGTGTTTTAGCATTTTTTTTGCCTGAAAATTGATTTTTTTGTAGAACAGTGTAGAAGAAATGTACAAATCGCTTCTGAGACCAAAAAAACTCGATTTTTCGGTGTTTTTAGGCTAAATTTGGGATATAAACGGTTATCGAAGATGCATGCACAAATCGACTTTTTGGGCCCAAAAAACGTGTTTTAGCATTTTTTTTCCTGAAAATTGTTATTTTTCTAGCATAGTACAAATCACTTCTGAGACCCAAAAAACTCGATTTTTCGGTGTTTTTAGGCTAAATTTGGGATATAAACGGGTATCGAAGATGCATGCACAAATCGACTTTTTGGGCCAAAAAAACGTGTTTTAGCCTTTTTTTTGCCTGAAAATTTAAATTTTTCTAGCACAGTACAAATCACTTCTGAGACCCAAAAAACTCGATTTTTCTGTGTTTTTAGGCTAAATTTGGGATATAAACGGGTATCGAAGATGCATGCACAAATCGACTTTTTGGGCCAAAAAAACGTGTTTTAGCATTTATTTTGCCTGAAAATTGAATTTTTTCTAGCACAGTACAAATCGCTTCTGAGACCCAAAAAACTCGATTTTTCGGTGTTTTTAGGCTAAATTTGGGATATAAACGGGTATCGAAGATGCATGCACAAATCGACTTTTTGGGCCAAATAAACGTGTTTTAGCATTTTTTTTGCCTGAAAATTGAAATTTTTCTAGCACAGTACAAATCGCTTCTGAGACCCAAAAAACTCGATTTTTCGGTGTTTTTAGGCTAAATTTGGGATATAAACGGGTATCGAAGATGCATGCACAAATCGACTTTTTGGGCCAAAAAAACGTGTTTTAGCATTTTTTTTGCCTGAAAATTGAAATTTTTCTAGCACAGTACAAATCGCTTCTGAGACCCAAAAAACTCGATTTTTCGGTGTTTTTAGGCTAAATTTGGGATATAAACGGGTATCGAAGATGCATGCACAAATCGACTTTTTGGGCTAAAAAAACGTGTTTTAGCATTTTTTGTGCCTGAAAATTGAAATTTTTCTAGCACAGTACAAATAGCTTCTGAGACCCAAAAAACTCGATTTTTCGGTGTTTTTAGGCTAAATTTGGGATATAAACGGGTATCGAAGATGCATGCACAAATTGACTATTTGGGCCTAAAAAAAACATGTTTTAGCATTTTTTTGCCTGACAATTGATTTTTTTCTAGAACAGTGTAGACATGTACAAATCGCATCTGAGACCCAAAAAACTCGATTTTTCGGTGTTTTTAGGCTAAATTTGGGATATAAACGGGTATCGAAGATGCATGCACAAATCGACTTTTTGGGCCAAAAAAACGTGTTTTAGCATTTTTTTTGCCTGAAAATTGAAATTTTTCTAGCACAGTACAAATCGCTTCTGAGACCCAAAAAAACTCGATTTTTCTGTGTTTTTAGGCTAAATTTGGGATATAAACGGGTATCGAAGATGCATGCACAAATCGACTTTTTGGGCCAAAAAAACGTGTTTTAGCATTTTTTTGCCTGAAAATTGAATTTTTTCTAGCACAGTTCAAATCGCTTCTGAGACCCAAAAAACTCGATTTTTCGGTGTTTTTAGGCTAAATTTGGGATATAAACGGGTATCGAAGATGCATGCACAAATCGACTTTTTGGGCAAAAAAAAACGTGTTTTAGCATTTTTTTGCCTGAAAATTGATTTTTTTTAAGAACAGTGTAGACATGTACAAATCGCATCTGAGACCCAAAAAACTCGATTTTTCGGTGTTTTTAGGCTAAATTTGGGATATAAACGGGTATCGAAGATGCATGCACAAATCGACTTTTTGGGCCAAAAAAACGTGTTTTAGCATTTTTTTTGCCTGAAAATTGATTTTTTTCTAGCACAGTACAAATCGCTTCTGAGACCCAAAAAACTCGATTTTTCGGTGTTTTTAGGCTAAATTTGGGATATAAACGGGTATCGAAGATGCATGCACAAATCGACTTTTTGGGCCAAAAAAACGTGTTTTAGCATTTTTTTTGCCTGAAAATTGAAATTTTTCTAGCACAGTACAAATCGCTTCTGAGACCCAAAAAACTCGATTTTTCGGTGTTTTTAGGCTAAATTTGGGATATAAACGGGTATCGAAGATGCATGCACAAATTGACTATTTGGGCCTAAAAAAAACATGTTTTAGCATTTTTTTGCCTGACAATTGATTTTTTTCTAGAACAGTGTAGACATGTACAAATCGCATCTGAGACCCAAAAAACTCGATTTTTCGGTGTTTTTAGGCTAAATTTGGGATATAAACGGGTATCGAAGATGCATGCACAAATCGACTTTTTGGGCCAAAAAAACGTGTTTTAGCATTTTTTTTGCCTGAAAATTGAAATTTTTCTAGCACAGTACAAATCGCTTCTGAGACCCAAAAAAACTCGATTTTTCTGTGTTTTTAGGCTAAATTTGGGATATAAACGGGTATCGAAGATGCATGCACAAATCGACTTTTTGGGCCAAAAAAACGTGTTTTAGCATTTTTTTGCCTGAAAATTGAATTTTTTCTAGCACAGTTCAAATCGCTTCTGAGACCCAAAAAACTCGATTTTTCGGTGTTTTTAGGCTAAATTTGGGATATAAACGGGTATCGAAGATGCATGCACAAATCGACTTTTTGGGCAAAAAAAAACGTGTTTTAGCATTTTTTTGCCTGAAAATTGATTTTTTTTAAGAACAGTGTAGACATGTACAAATCGCATCTGAGACCCAAAAAACTCGATTTTTCGGTGTTTTTAGGCTAAATTTGGGATATAAACGGGTATCGAAGATGCATGCACAAATCGACTTTTTGGGCCAAAAAAACGTGTTTTAGCATTTTTTTTGCCTGAAAATTGATTTTTTTCTAGCACAGTACAAATCGCTTCTGAGACCCAAAAAACTCGATTTTTCGGTGTTTTTAGGCTAAATTTGGGATATAAACGGGTATCGAAGATGCATGCACAAATCGACTTTTTGGGCCAAAAAAACGTGTTTTAGCATTTTTTTTGCCTGAAAATTGAAATTTTTCTAGCACAGTACAAATCGCTTCTGAGACCCAAAAAACTCGATTTTTCGTTGTTTTTAGGCTAAATTTGGGATATAAACGGGTATCGAAGATGCATGCACAAATCGACTTTTTGGGCCAAAAAAACGTGTTTTAGCATTTTTTGTGCCTGAAAATTGAAATTTTTCTAGCACAGTACAAATAGCTTCTGAGACCCAAAAAACTCGACTTTTCGGTGTCTCTAGGCTAAATTTGGGATATAAACGGGTATCGAAGATGCATGCACAAATCGACTTTTTGGGCCAAAAAAACGTGTTTTAGCATTTTTTTTGCCTGAAAATTGAATTTTTTCTAGCACAGTACAAATCACTTCTGAGACCCAAAAAACTCGATTTTTCGGTGTTTTTAGGCTAAATTTGGGAAATAAACGGGTATCGAAGATGCATGCACAAATCGACTTTTTGGGCCAAAAAAACGTGTTTTAGCATTTTTTTTGCCTGAAAATTGATTTTTTTCTAGAACAGTGTAGACATGTACAAATGGCTTCTGAGACCCAAAAAACTCGATTTTTCGGTGTTTTTAGGCTGAATTTGGGATATAAACGGGCATCGAAGATGCATGCACAAATCGACTTTTTGGGCCAAAAAACGTGTTTTAGCGTTTTTTTTGCCTGAAAATTGAATTTTTTCTAGCACAGTACAAATAGCTTCTGAGACTCAAAAAACTCGATTTTTCGGTGTTTTAGGCTAAATTTGGGATATAAACGGGTATCGAAATTTGGGATATAAACGGGTATCGAAGATGCATGCACAAATAGACTTTTTGGGCCAAAAAAACGTGTTTTAGCATTTTTTTTGCCTGAAAATTGAATTTTTTCTAGGACAGTACAAATCAATTCTGAGACCCAAAAAACTCGATTTTTCGGTGTTTTTAGGCTAAATTTGGGATATAAACGGGTATCGAAGATGCATGCACAAATCGACTTTTTGGGCCAAAAAAACGTGTTTTAGCATTTTTTTTGCCTGAAAATTGAATTTTTACTAGCACAGTACAAATTGCTTCTGAGACCCAAAAAACTCGATTTTTCGGTGTTTTTAGGCTAAATTTGGGATATAAACGGGTATCGAAGATGCATGCACAAATCGACTTTTTGGGCCGAAAAACGTGTTTTAGCATTTTCTTTGCCTGAAAATTGATTTTTTTCTAGAACAGTGTAGACATGTACAAATCGCTTCTGAGACCCAAAAAACTCGATTTTTCGGTGTTTTTAGGCTAAATTTGGGATATAAACGGGTATCGAAGATGCATGCACAAATCGACTTTTTGGGCCAAAAAAACGTGTTTTAGCATTTTTTTTTTGCCTGAAAATTGATTTTTTTGTAGAACAGTGTAGAAGAAATGTACAAATCGCTTCTGAGACCAAAAAAACTCGATTTTTCGGTGTTTTTAGGCTAAATTTGGGATATAAACGGGTATCGAAGATGCATGCACAAATCGACTTTTTGGGCCCAAAAAACGTGTTTTAGCATTTTTTTTCCTGAAAATTGTTATTTTTCTAGCACAGTACAAATCACTTCTGAGACCCAAAAAACTCGATTTTTCGGTGTTTTTAGGCTAAATTTGGGATATAAACGGGTATCGAAGATGCATGCACAAATCGACTTTTTGGGCCAAAAAAACGTGTTTTAGCCTTTTTTTTGCCTGAAAATTTAAATTTTTCTAGCACAGTACAAATCACTTCTGAGACCCAAAAACCTCGATTTTTCTGTGTTTTTAGGCTAAATTTGGGATATAAACGGGTATCGAAGATGCATGCACAAATCGACTTTTTGGGCCAAAAAAACGTGTTTTAGCATTTATTTTGCCTGAAAATTGAAATTTTTCTAGCACAGTACAAATCGCTTCTGAGACCCAAAAAACTCGATTTTTCGGTGTTTTTAGGCTAAATTTGGGATATAAACGGGTATCGAAGATGCATGCACAAATCGACTTTTTGGGCCAAATAAACGTGTTTTAGCATTTTTTTTGCCTGAAAATTGAAATTTTTCTAGCACAGTACAAATCGCTTCTGAGACCCAAAAAACTCGATTTTTCGGTGTTTTTAGGCTAAATTTGGGATATAAACGGGTATCGAAGATGCATGCACAAATCGACTTTTTGGGCCAAAAAAACGTGTTTTAGCATTTTTTTTGCCTGAAAATTGAAATTTTTCTAGCACGGTACAAATCGCTTCTGAGACCCAAAAAACTCGATTTTTCGGTGTTTTTAGGCTAAATTTGGGATATAAACGGGTATCGAAGATGCATGCGCAAATCGACTTTTTGGGCTAAAAAAACGTGTTTTAGCATTTTTTGTGCCTGAAAATTGAAATTTTTCTAGCACAGTACAAATAGCTTCTGAGACCCAAAAAACTCGATTTTTCGGTGTTTTTAGGCTAAATTTGGGATATAAACGGGTATCGAAGATGCATGCACAAATTGACTATTTGGGCCTAAAAAAAACATGTTTTAGCATTTTTTTGCCTGACAATTGATTTTTTTCTAGAACAGTGTAGACATGTACAAATCGCATCTGAGACCCAAAAAACTCGATTTTTCGGTGTTTTTAGGCTAAATTTGGGATATAAACGGGTATCGAAGATGCATGCACAAATCGACTTTTTGGGCCAAAAAAACGTGTTTTAGCATTTTTTTTGCCTGAAAATTGAAATTTTTCTAGCACAGTGCAAATCGCTTCTGAGACCCAAAAAAACTCGATTTTTCGGTGTTTTTAGGCTAAATTTGGGATATAAACGGGTATCGAAGATGCATGCACAAATCGACTTTTTGGGCCAAAAAAACGTGTTTTAGCATTTTTTTGCCTGAAAATTGAATTTTTTCTAGCACAGTACAAATCGCTTCTGAGACCCAAAAAACTCGATTTTTCGGTGTTTTTAGGCTAAATTTGGGATATAAACGGGTATCGAAGATGCATGCACAAATCGACTTTTTGGGCAAAAAAAAACGTGTTTTAGCATTTTTTTGCCTGAAAATTGATTTTTTTTAAGAACAGTGTAGACATGTACAAATCGCATCTGAGACCCAAAAAACTCGATTTTTCGGTGTTTTTAGGCTAAATTTGGGATATAAACGGGTATCGAAGATGCATGCACAAATCGACTTTTTGGGCCAAAAAAACGTGTTTTAGCATTTTTTTTGCCTGAAAATTGATTTTTTTCTAGCACAGTACAAATCGCTTCTGAGACCAAAAAAACTCGATTTTTCGGTGTTTTTAGGCTAAATTTGGGATATAAACGGGTATCGAAGATGCATGCACAAATCGACTTTTTGGGCCAAAAAAACGTGTTTTAGCATTTTTTTTGCCTAATAATTGAAATTTTTCTAGCACAGTACAAATCACTTCTGAGACCCAAAATACTCGATTTTTCGGTGTTTTTAGGCCAAATTTGGGATATAAACGGGTATCGAAGATGCATGCACAAATCGACTTTTTGGGCCAAAAAAACGTGTTTTAGCATTTTTTTTGCCTGAAAATTGAAATTTTTCTAGCACAGTACAAATCGACTTTTTGGGCCAAAAAAACGTGTTTTAGCAATTTTTTTGCCTGAAAATTGAAATTTTTCTAGCACAGTACAAATCGCTTCTGAGACCCAAAAAACTCGATTTTTCGGGGTTTTTAGGCTAAATTTGGGATATAAACGGGTATCGAAGATGCATGCACAAATCGACTTTTTGGGCCAAAAAAACGTGTTTTAGCATTTTTTTGCCTGAAAATTGATTTTTTTCTAGAACAGTGTAGACATGTACAAATCGCTTCTGAGACCAAAAAAATTCGATTTTTCGGTGTTTTTAGGCTAAATTTGGGATATAAACGGGTATCGAAGATGCATGCACAAATCGACTTTATGGGCCCAAAAAACGTGTTTTAGCATTTTTTTTCCTGAAAATTGAAATTTTTCTAGCACAGTACAAATCACTTCTGAGACCCAAAAAACTCGATTTTTCGATTTTTTAGGCTAAATTTGGGATATAAACGGGTATCGAAGATGCATGCACAAATCGACTTTTTGGGCCAAAAAAACGTGTTTTAGCATTTTTTTTGCCTGAAAATTGAAATTTTTCTAGCACAGTACAAATCACTTCTGAGACCCAAAAAACTCGATTTTTCTGTGTTTTTAGGCTAAATTTGGGATATAAACGGGTATCGAAGATGCATGCACAAATCGACTTTTTGGGCCAAAAAAACGTGTTTTAGCATTTATTTTGCCTGAAAATTGATTTTTTTTTAGCACAGTACAAATCGCTTCTGAGACCCAAAAAACTCGATTTTTCGGTGTTTTTAGGCTAAATTTGGGATATAAACGGGTATCGAAGATGCATGCACAAATCGACTTTTTGGGCCAAAAAAACGTGTTTTAGCATTTTTTTGCCTGAAAATTGATTTTTTTCTAGCACAGTACAAATCGCTTCTGAGACCCAAAAAAGTCGATTTTTTGGTGTTTTTAGGCTAAATTTGGGATATAAACGGGTATCGAAGATGCATGCACAAATCGACTTTTTGGGCCAAAAAAACGTGATTTAGCATTTTTATTTGCCTGAAAATTGATTTTTTTCTAGCACAGTACAAATTGCTTCTGAGACCCAAAAAACTCGATTTTTCGGTGTTTTTAGGCTAAATTTGGGATATAAACGGGTATCGAAGATGCATGCACAAATCGACTTTTTGGGCCAAAAAAACGTGTTTTAGCATTTTCTTTGCCTGAAAATTGAATTTTTTCTAGAACAGTGTAGACATGTACAAATCGCTTCTGAGACCCAAAAAACTCGATTTTTCGGTGTTTTTAGGCTAAATTTGGGATATAAACGGGTATCGAAGATGCATGCACAAATCGACTTTTTGGGCCAATAAAACGTGTTTTAGCATTTTTTTTGCCTGAAAATTGAAATTTTTCTAGCACAGTACAAATCGCTTCTGAGACCCAAAAAACTCGATTTTTCGGTGTTTTTAGGCTAAATTTGGGATATAAACGGGTATCGAAGATGCATGCACAAATCGACTTTTTGGGCCAAAAAAACGTGTTTTAGCATTTATTTTGCCTGAAAATTGAAATTTTTTTAGCACAGTACAAATCGCTTCTGAGACCCAAAAAACTCGATTTTTCGGTGTTTTTAGGCTAAATTTGGGATATAAACGGGTATCGAAGATGCATGCGCAAATCGACTTTTTGGGCCAAAAAAACGTGTTTTAGCATTTTTTTGCCTGAAAATTGATTTTTTTCTAGCACAGTACAAATCGCTTCTGAGACCCAAAAAACTCGATTTTTCGGTGTTTTTAGGCTAAATTTGGGATATAAACGGGTATCGAAGATGCATGCACAAATCGACTTTTTGGGCCAAAAAAACGTGTTTTAGCATTTTTTTTGCCTGAAAATTGAATTTTTTCTAGCACAGTACAAATCACTTCTGAGACCCAAAAAACTCGATTTTTCGGTGTTTTTAGGCTAAATTTGGGAAATAAACGGGTATCGAAGATGCATGCACAAATCGACTTTTTGGGCCAAAAAAACGTGTTTTAGCATTTTTTTTGCCTGAAAATTGATTTTTTTCTAGAACAGTGTAGACATGTACAAATGGCTTCTGAGACCCAAAAAACTCGATTTTTCGGTGTTTTTAGGCTGAATTTGGGATATAAACGGGCATCGAAGATGCATGCACATATCTACTTTTTGGGCCAAAAAACGTGTTTTAGCGTTTTTTTTGCCTGAAAATTGAAATTTTTCTAGCACAGTACAAATCGCTTCTGAGACCCAAAAAACTCGATTTTTCGGTGTTTTTAGGCTAAATTTCGATATAAACGGGTATCGAAATTTGGGATATAAACGGGTATCGAAGATGCATGCACAAATCGACTTTTTGGGCCAAAAAAACGTGTTTTAGCATTTTCTTTGCCTGAAAATTGAATTTTTTCTAGAACAGTGTAGACATGTACAAATCGCTTCTGAGACCCAAAAAACTCGATTTTTCGGTGTTTTTAGGCTAAATTTGGGATATAAACGGGTATCGAAGATGCATGCACAAATCGACTTTTTGGGCCAAAAAAACGTGTTTTAGCATTTTCTTTGCCTGAAAATTGAATTTTTTCTAGAACAGTGTAGACATGTACAAATCGCTTCTGAGACCCAAAAAACTCGATTTTTCGGTGTTTTTAGGCTAAATTTGGGATATATACGGGTATCGAAGATGCATGCACAAATCGACTTTTTGGGCCAAAAAAACATGTTTTAGCATTTTTTTTGCCTGAAAATTGAAATTTTTCTAGCACAGTACAAATCGCTTCTGAGACCCAAAAAACTCGATTTTTCGGTGTTTTTAGGCTAAATTTGGGATATAAACGGGTATCGAAGATGCATGCACAAATCGACTTTTTGGGCCAAAAAAACGTGTTTTAGCATTTTTTTTGCCGGAAAATTGATTTTATTCTAGAACAGTGTAGACATGTACAAATCGCTTCTGAGACCCAAAAAACTTGATTTTACGGTGTTTTTAGGCTAAATTTGGGATATAAACGGGTATCGAAGATGCATGCACAAATCGACTTTTTGGGCCAAAAAAAAGGGTTTTAGCATTTTTTTTGCCTGAAAATTGAAATTTTTCTAGCACAATACAAATCGCTTCTGAGACCCAAAAAACTCGATTTTTCGGTGTTTTTAGGCTAAATTTGGGATATAAACGGGTATCGAAGATGCATGCACAAATCGACTTTTTGGGCCAAAAAAACGTGTTTTAGCATTTTTTTGCCTGAAAATTGATTTTTTTGTAGAACAGTGTAGAAATGTACAAATCGCTTCTGAGACCAAAAAGACTCGATTTTTCGGTGTTTTTAGGCTAAATTTGGGATATAAACGGGTATCGAAGATGCATGCACAAATCGACTTTTTGGGCCCAAAAAACGTGTTTTAGCATTTTTTTTCCTGAAAATTGTTATTTTTCTAGCACAGTACAAATCACTTCTGAGACCCAAAAAACTCGATTTTTCGGTGTTTTTAGGCTAAATTTGGGATATAAACGGGTATCGAAGATGCATGCACAAATCGACTTTTTGGGCCAAAAAAACGTGTTTTAGCATTTATTTTGCCTGAAAATTGAAATTTTTCTAGCACAGTACAAATCGCTTCTGAGACCCAAAAAACTCGATGTTTCGGTGTTTTTAGGCTAAATTTGGGATATAAACGGGTATCGAAGATGCATGCACAAATCGACTTTTTGGGCCAAAAAAACGTGTTTTAGCATTTTTTTGCCTGAAAATTGATTTTTTTCTAGCACAGTACAAATCGCTTCTGAGACCCAAAAAACTCGATTTTTCGGTGTTTTTAGGCTAAATTTGGGATATAAACGGGTATCGAAGATGCATGCACAAATCGACTTTTTGGGCCAAAAAAACGTGTTTTAGCATTTTTTTTGCCTGAAAATTGAATTTTTTCTAGCACAGTACAAATTGCTTCTGAGACCCAAAAAAACTCGATTTTTCGGTGTTTTTAGGCTAAATTTGGGATATAAACGGGTATCGAAGATGCATGCACAAATCGACTTTTTGGGCCAAAAAAACGTGTTTTAGCATTTTTTTTGCCGGAAAATTGATTTTATTCTAGAACAGTGTAGACATGTACAAATCGCTTCTGAGACCCAAAAAACTTGATTTTACGGTGTTTTTAGGCTAAATTTGGGATATAAACGGGTATCGAAGATGCATGCACAAATCGACTTTTTGGGCCAAAAAAACGTGTTTTAGCATTTTTTTTGCCGGAAAATTGATTTTATTCTAGAACAGTGTAGACATGTACAAATCGCTTCTGAGACCCAAAAAACTTGATTTTACGGTGTTTTTAGGCTAAATTTGGGATATAAACGGGTATCGAAGATGCATGCACAAATCGACTTTTTGGGCCAAAAAAAAGGGTTTTAGCATTTTTTTTGCCTGAAAATTGAAATTTTTCTAGCACAATACAAATCGCTTCTGTGACCCAAAAAACTCGATTTTTCGGTGTTTTTAGGCTAAATTTGGGATATAAACGGGTATCGAAGATGCATGCACAAATCGACTTTTTGGGCCAAAAAAACGTGTTTTAGCATTTTTTTGCCTGAAAATTGATTTTTTTGTAGAACAGTGTAGAAATGTACAAATCGCTTCTGAGACCAAAAAGACTCGATTTTTCGGTGTTTTTAGGCTAAAT
This sequence comes from Petrolisthes manimaculis, assembly GCA_034508575.1. Classification (NCBI taxonomy): domain Eukaryota; kingdom Metazoa; phylum Arthropoda; class Malacostraca; order Decapoda; family Porcellanidae; genus Petrolisthes; species Petrolisthes manimaculis. Next base: position 25,522 of record JAWZYT010006134.1, read on the forward strand.
TTGGGATATAAACGGGTATCGAAGATGCATGCACAAATCGACTTTTTGGGCCCAAAAAACGTGTTTTAGCATTTTTTTTCCTGAAAATGTTATTTTTCTAGCACAGTACAAATCACTTCTGAGACCCAAAAAACTCGATTTTTCGGTGTTTTTAGGCTAAATTTGGGATATAAACGGGTATCGAAGATGCATGCACAAATCGACTTTTTGGGCCAAAAAAACGTGTTTTAGCATTTTTTTTGCCTGAAAATTGAAATTTTTCTAGCACAGTACAAATCACTTCTGAGACCCAAAAAACTCGATTTTTCTGTGTTTTTAGGCTAAATTTGGGATATAAACGGGTATCGAAGATGCATGCACAAATCGACTTTTTGGGCCAAAAAAACGTGTTTTAGCATTTATTTTGCCTGAAAATTGAAATTTTTCTAGCACAGTACAAATCGCTTCTGAGACCCAAAAAACTCGATTTTTCGGTGTTTTTAGGCTAAATTTGGGATATAAACGGGTATCGAAGATGCATGCACAAATCGACTTTTTGGGCCAAAAAAACGTGTTTTAGCATTTTTTTGCCTGAAAATTGATTTTTTTCTAGCACAGTACAAATCGCTTCTGAGACCCAAAAAACTCGATTTTTCGGTGTTATTAGGCTAAATTTGGGATATAAACGGGTATCGAAGATGCATGCACAAATCGACTTTTTGGGCCAAAAAAACGTGTTTTAGCATTTTTTTTGCCTGAAAATTGAATTTTTTCTAGCACAGTACAAATTGCTTCTGAGACCCAAAAAAACTCGATTTTTCGGTGTTTTTAGGCTAAATTTGGGATATAAACGGGTATCGAAGATGCATGCACAAATCGACTTTTTGGGCCAAAAAAACGTGTTTTAGCATTTTTTTTGCCGGAAAATTGATTTTATTCTAGAACAGTGTAGACATGTACAAATCGCTTCTGAGACCCAAAAAACTTGATTTTACGGTGTTTTTAGGCTAAATTTGGGATATAAACGGGTATCGAAGATGCATGCACAAATCGACTTTTTGGGCCAAAAAAACGTGTTTTAGCATTTTTTTGCCTGAAAATTGATTTTTTTGTAGAACAGTGTAGAAATGTACAAATCGCTTCTGAGACCAAAAAGACTCGATTTTTCGGTGTTTTTAGGCTAAATTTGGGATATAAACGGGTATCGAAGATGCATGCACAAATCGACTTTTTGGGCCCAAAAAACGTGTTTTAGCATTTTTTTTCCTGAAAATTGTTATTTTTCTAGCACAGTACAAATCACTTCTGAGACCCAAAAAACTCGATTTTTCGGTGTTTTTAGGCTAAATTTGGGATATAAACGGGTATCGAAGATGCATGCACAAATCGACTTTTTGGGCCAAAAAAACGTGTTTTAGCATTTTTTTTGCCTGAAAATTGAAATTTTTCTAGCACAGTACAAATCACTTCTGAGACCCAAAAAACTCGATTTTTCTGTGTTTTTAGGCTAAATTTGGGATATAAACGGGTATCGAAGATGCATGCACAAATCGACTTTTTGGGCCAAAAAAACGTGTTTTAGCATTTATTTTGCCTGAAAATTGAAATTTTTGTAGCACAGTACAAATCGCTTCTGAGACCCAAAAAACTCGATTTTTCGGTGTTTTTAGGCTAAATTTGGGATATAAACGGGTATCGAAGATGCATGCACAAATCGACTTTTTGGGCCAAAAAAACGTGTTTTAGCATTTTTTTTGCCTGAAAATTGATTTTTTTCTAGCACAGTACAAATTGCTTCTGAGACCCAAAAAACTCGATTTTTCGGTGTTTTTAGGCTAAATTTGGGATATAAACGGGTATCGAAGATGCATGCACAAATCGACTTTTTGGGCCAAAAAAACGTGTTTTAGCATTTTTTTTGCCTGAAAATTGAAATTTTTCTAGCACAGTACAAATCGCTTCTGAGACCCAAAAAACTCGATTTTTCGGTGTTTTTAGGCTAAATTTAGGATATAAACGGGTATCGAAGATGCATATACAAATCGACTTTTTGGGCCAAAAAAAACGTGTTTTAGCATTTTTTTTCCTGAAATTGATTTTTTTCTAGAACAGTGTAGACATGTACAAATCGCTTCTGAGACCCAAAAAACTCGATTTTTCGTTGTTTTTAGGCAAAATTTGGGATATAAACGGGTATCGAAGATGCATGCACAAATCGACTTTTTGGGCCAAATAAACGTGTTTTAGCATTTTTTTTGCCTGAAAATTGAAATTTTTCTAGCACAGTACAAATCGCTTCTGAGACCCAAAAAACTCGATTTTTCGGTGTTTTTAGGCTAAATTTGGGATATAAACGGGTATCGAAGATGCATGCTCAAATCGACTTTTTGGGCCAAAAAAACGTGTTTTAGCATTTTTTTTGCCTGAAAATTGATTTTTTTTCTAGCAGAGTACAAATCGCTTCTGAGACCCAAAAAACTCGATTTTTCGGTGTTTTTAGGCTAAATTTGGGATATAAACGGGTATCGAAGATGCATGCACAAATCGACTTTTTGGGCCAAAAAAACGTGTTTTAGCATTTTTTTTGCCTGAAAATTGAATTTTTTCTAGCACAGTACAAATCGCTTCTGAGACCCAAAAAACTCGATTTTTCGTTGTTTTTAGGCTAAATTTGGGATATAAACGGGTATCGAAGATGCATGCACAAATCGACTTTTTGGGACAAAAAAACGTGTTTTAGCATTTTTTTGTCTGAAAATTGATTTTTTTCTAGAACAGTGTAGACATGTACAAATCGCTTCTGAGACCCAAAAAACTCGATTTTTCGTTGTTTTTAGGCTAAATTTGGGATATAAACGGGTATCGAAGATGCATGCACAAATCGACTTTTTGGGCCAAAAAAACGTGTTTTAGCATTTTTTTTGCCTGAAAATTGAAATTTTTCTAGCACAGTACAAATCGCTTCTTAGACCCAAAAAACTCGATTTTTCGGTGTTTTTAGGCTAAATTTGGGATATAAACGGGTATCGAAGATGCATGCACAAATTGACTATTTGAGCCAAAAAAAACGTGTTTTAGCATTTTTTTGCCTGACAATTGAATTTTTTCTAGAACAGTGTAGACATGTACAAATCGCATCTGAGACCCAAAAAACTCGATTTTTCGGTATTTTTAGGCTAAATTTGGGATATAAACGGGTATCGAAGATGCATGCACAAATCGACTTTTTGGGCCAAAAAAACGTGTTTTAGCATTTTTTTTGCCTGAAAATTGAAATTTTTCTAGCACAGTACAAATCGCTTCTGAGACCCAAAAAACTCGACTTTTCGGTGTCTTTAGGCTAAATTTGGGATATAAACGGGTATCGAAGATGCATGCACAAATCGACTTTTTGGGCCAAAAAAACGTGTTTTAGCATTTTTTTTGCCTGAAAATTGAATTTTTTCTAGCACAGTACAAATCACTTCTGAGACCCAAAAAACTCGATTTTTCGGTGTTTTTAGGCTAAATTTGGGAAATAAACGGGTATCGAAGATGCATGCACAAATCGACTTTTTGGGCCAAAAAAACGTGTTTTAGCATTTTTTTTGCCTGAAAATTGAATTTTTTCTAGCACAGTACAAATCACTTCTGAGACCCAAAAAACTCGATTTTTCGGTGTTTTTAGGCTAAATTTGGGAAATAAACGGGTATCGAAGATGCATGCACAAATCGACTTTTTGGGCCAAAAAAACGTGTTTTAGCATTTTTTTTGCCTGAAAATTGATTTTTTTCTAGAACAGTGTAGACATGTACAAATGGCTTCTGAGACCCAAAAAACTCGATTTTTCGGTGTTTTTAGGCTAAATTTGGGAAATAAACGGGTATCGAAGATGCATGCACAAATCGACTTTTTGGGCCAAAAAACGTGTTTTAGCGTTTTTTTTGCCTGAAAATTGAAATTTTGCTAGCACAGTACAAATCGCTTCTGAGACTCAAAAAACTCGATTTTTCGGTGTTTTTAGGCTAAATTTGGGATATAAACGGGTATCGAAATTTGGGATATAAACGGGTATCGAAGATGCATGCACAAATCGACTTTTTGGGCCAAAAAATCGTGTTTTAGCATTTTTTTTGCCTGAAAATTGAAATTTTTCTAGCACAGTACAAATCGCTTCTGAGACCCAAAAAACTCGATTTTTCGGTGTTTTTAGGCTAAATTTGGGATATAAACGGGTATCGAAGATGCATGCACAAATCGACTTTTTGGGCCAAAAAAACGTGTTTTAGCATTTTTTTTGCCTGAAAATTGATTTTTTTCTAGCACAGTACAAATTGCTTCTGAGACCCAAAAAACTCGATTTTTCGGTGTTTTTAGGCTAAATTTGGGATATAAACGGGTATCGAAGATGCATGCACAAATCGACTTTTTGGGCCAAAAAAACGTGTTTTAGCATTTTCTTTGCCTGAAAATTGAAATTTTTCTAGAACAGTGTAGACATGTACAAATCGCTTCTGAGACCCAAAAAACTCGATTTTTCGGTGTTTTTAGGCTAAATTTGGGATATAAACGGGTATCGAAGATGCATGCACAAATCGACTTTTTGGGCCAAAAAAACGTGTTTTAGCATTTTTTTTGCCTGAAAATTGAAATTTTTCTAGCACAGTACAAATTGCTTCTGAGACCCAAAAAACTCGATTTTTCGGTGTTTTTAGGCTAAATTTGGGATATAAACGGGTATCGAAGATGCATGCACAAATCGACTTTTTGGGCCAAAAAAACGTGTTTTAGCATTTTTTTTGCCTGAAAATTGATTTTATTTTAGAACAGTGTAGACATGTACAAATCGCTTCTGAGACCCAAAAAACTTGATTTTACGGTGTTTTTAGGCTAAATTTGGGATATAAACGGGTATCGAAGATGCATGCACAAATCGACTTTTTGGGCCAAAAAAACGTGTTTTAGCATTTTTTTGCCTGAAAATTGATTTTTTTCTAGAACAGTGTAGAAATGTACAAATCGCTTCTGAGACCAAAAAAACTCGATTTTTCGGGGTTTTTAGGCTAAATTTGGGATATAAACGGGTATCGAAGATGCATGCACAAATCGACTTTTTGGGCCAAAAAAACGTGTTTTAGCATTTTTTTTCCTGAAAATTGAAATTTTTCTAGCACAGTACAAATCACTTCTGAGACCCAAAAAACTCGATTTTTCGGTGTTTTTAGGCTAAATTTGGGATATAAACGGGTATCGAAGATGCATGCACAAATCGACTTTTTGGGCCAAAAAAACGTGTTTTAGCATTTTTTTTGCCTGAAAATTGAAATTTTTCTAGCACAGTACAAATCACTTCTGAGACCCAAAAAACTCGATTTTTCGGTGTTTTTAGGCTAAATTTGGGATATAAACGGGTATCGAAGATGCATGCACAAATCGACTTTTTGGGCCAAAAAAACGTGTTTTAGCATTTATTTTGCCTGAAAATTGAAATTTTTCTAGCACAGTACAAATCGCTTCTGAGACCCAAAAAACTCGGTTTTTCGGTGTTTTTAGGCTAAATTTGGGATATAAACGGGTATCGAAGATGCATGCACAAATCGACTTTTTGGGCCAAAAAAACGTGTTTTAGCATTTTTTTGCCTGAAAATTGTTTTTTTTTCTAGCACAGTACAAATCGCTTCTGAGACCCAAAAAACTCGATTTTTCGGTGTTTTTAGGCTAAATTTGGGATATAAACGGGTATCGAAGATGCATGCACAAATCGACTTTTTGGGCCAAAAAAACGTGTTTTAGCATTTTTTTTTGCCTGAAAATTGATTTTTTTCTAGCACAGTACAAATTGCTTCTGAGACCCAAAAAACTCGATTTTTCGGTGTTTTTAGGCTAAATTTGGGATATAAACGGGTATCGAAGATGCATGCACAAATCGACTTTTTGGGCCAAAAAAACGTGTTTTAGCATTTTCTTTGCCTGAAAATTGAATTTTTTCTAGAACAGTGTAGACATGTACAAATCGCTTCTGAGACCCAAAAAACTCGATTTTTCGGTGTTTTTAGGCTAAATTTGGGATATAAACGGGTATCGAAGATGCATGCACAAATCGACTTTTTGGGCCAAAAAAACGTGTTTTAGCATTTTTTTTGCCTGAAAATTGAAATTTTTCTAGCACAGTACAAATCGCTTCTGAGACCCAAAAAACTCGATTTTTCGGTGTTTTTAGGCTAAATTTGGGATATAAAAGGGTATCGAAGATGCATGCACAAATCGACTTTTTGGGCCAAAAAAAAACGTGTTTTAGCATTTTTTTTGCCTGAAAATTGATTTTATTCTAGAACAGTGTAGACATGTACAAATCGCTTCTGAGACCCAAAAAACTTGATTTTACGGTGTTTTTAGGCTAAATTTGGGATATAAACGGGTATCGAAGATGCATGCACAAATCGACTTTTTGGGCCAAAAAAACGTGTTTTAGCATTTATTTTGCCTGAAAATTTAATTTTTTTAAGCACAGTACAAATCGCTTCTGAGACCCAAAAAACTCGATTTTTCGGTGTTTTTAGGCTAAATTTGGGATTTAACGGGTATCGAAGATGCATGCACAAATCGACTTTTTGGGCCAAAAAAACGTGTTTTAGCATTTTTTTGCCTGAAAATTGATTTTTTTCTAGCACAGTACAAATCGCTTCTGAGACCCAAAAAACTCGATTTTTCGGTGTTTTTAGGCTAAATTTGGGATATAAACGGGTATCGAAGATGCATGCACAAATCGACTTTTTGGGCCAAAAAAACGTGTTTTAGCATTTTTTTTGCCTGAAAATTGAAATTTTTCTAGCACAGTACAAATCGCTTCTGAGACCCAAAAAACTCGATTTTTCGGTGTTTTTAGGCTAAATTTGGGATATAAACGGGTATCGAAGATGCATGCACAAATCGACTTTTTGGGCCAAAAAAACGTGTTTTAGCATTTTTTTGCCTGAAAATTGTTTTTTTTCTAGAACAGTGTAGAAATGTACAAATCGCTTCTGAGACCAAAAAAACTCGATTTTTCGGTGTTTTTAGACTAAATTTGGGATATAAACGGGTATCGAAGATGCATGCACAAATCGACTTTTTGGGCCAAAAAAACGTGTTTTAGCATTTTTTTTTCCTGAAAATTGAAATTTTTCTAGCACAGTACAAATCACTTCTGAGACCCAAAAAACTCGATTTTTCGGTGTTTTTAGGCTAAATTTGGGATATAAACGGGTATCGAAGATGCATGCACAAATCGACTTTTTGGGCCAAAAAAACGTGTTTTAGCATTTTTTTTGCCTGAAAATTGAAATTTTTCTAGCACAGTACAAATCACTTCTGAGACCCAAAAAACTCGATTTTCTGTGTTTTTAGGCTAAATTTGGGATATAAACGGGTATCGAAGATGCATGCACAAATCGACTTTTTGGGCCAAAAAAACGTGTTTTAGCATTTATTTTGCCTGAAAATTGAAATTTTTCTAGCACAGTACAAATCGCTTCTGAGACCCAAAAAACTCGATTTTTCGGTGTTTTTAGGCTAAATTTGGGATATAAACGGGTATCGAAGATGCATGCACAAATCGACTTTTTGGGCCAAAAAAACGTGTTTTAGCATTTTTTTGCCTGAAAATTGTTTTTTTTCTAGCACAGTACAAATCGCTTCTGAGACCCAAAAAACTCGATTTTTCGGTGTTTTTAGGCTAAATTTGGGATATAAACGGGTATCGAAGATGCATGCACAAATCGACTTTTTGGGCCAAAAAAACGTGTTTTAGCATTTTTTTTGCCTGAAAATTGAAATTTTTTTAGCACAGTACAAATCACTTCTGAGACCCAAAAAACTCGATTTTCTGTGTTTTTAGGCTAAATTTGGGATATAAACGGGTATCGAAGATGCATGCACAAATCGACTTTTTGGGCCAAAAAAACGTGTTTTAGCATTTATTTTGCCTGAAAATTGAAATTTTTCTAGCACAGTACAAATCGCTTCTGAGACCCAAAAAACTCGATTTTTCGGTGTTTTTAGGCTAAATTTGGGATATAAACGGGTATCGAAGATGCATGCACAAATCGACTTTTTGGGCCAAAAAAACGTGTTTTAGCATTTTTTTGCCTGAAAATTGTTTTTTTTCTAGCACAGTACAAATCGCTTCTGAGACCCAAAAAACTCGATTTTTCGGTGTTTTTAGGCTAAATTTGGGATATAAACGGGTATCGAAGATGCATGCACAAATCGACTTTTTGGGCCAAAAAAACGTGTTTTAGCATTTTTTTTTGCCTGAAAATTGAATTTTTTCTAGCACAGTACAAATTGCTTCTGAGACCCAAAAAACTCGATTTTTCGGTGTTTTTAGGCTAAATTTGGGATATAAACGGGTATCGAAGATGCATGCACAAATCGACTTTTTGGGCCAAAAAAACGTGTTTTAGCATTTTCTTTGCCTGAAAATTGATTTTTTTCTAGAACAGTGTAGACATGTACAAATCGCTTCTGAGACCCAAAAAACTCGATTTTTCGGTGTTTTTAGGCTAAATTTGGGATATAAACGGGTATCGAAGATGCATGCACAAATCGACTTTTTGGGCCAAAAAAACGTGTTTTAGCATTTTTTTTGCCTGAAAATTGAAATTTTTCTAGCACAGTACAAATCGCTTCTGAGACCCAAAAAACTCGATTTTTCGGTGTTTTTAGGCTAAATTTGGGATATAAAAGGGTATCGAAGATACATGCACAAATCGACTTTTTGGGCCAAAAAAAAACGTGTTTTAGCATTTTTTTTGCCTGAAAATTGATTTTATTCTAGAACAGTGTAGACATGTACAAATCAATTCTGAGACCCAAAAAACTTGATTTTACGGTGTTTTTAGGCTAAATTTGGGATATAAACGGGTATCGATCATGCACAAATCGACTTTTTGGGCCAAAAAAACGTGTTTTAGCATTTTTTTTGCCTGAAAATTGAATTTTTTCTAGCACAGTACAAATCACTTCTGAGACCCAAAAAACTCGATTTTTCTGTGTTTTTAGGCTAAATTTGGGATATAAACGGGTATCGAAGATGCATGCACAAATCGACTTTTTGGGCCAAAAAAACGTGTTTTAGCATTTATTTTGCCTGAAAATTGAATTTTTTTTAGCACAGTACAAATCGCTTCTGAGACCCAAAAAATTCGATTTTTCGGTGTTTTTAGGCTAAATTTGGGATATAAACGGGTATCGAAGATGCATGCACAAATCGACTTTTTGGGCCAAAAAAACGTGTTTTAGCATTTTTTTGCCTGAAAATTGATTTTTTTCTAGCACAGTACAAATCGCTTCTGAGACCCAAAAAACTCGATTTTTCGGTGTTTTTAGGCTAAATTTGGGATATAAACGGGTATCGAAGATGCATGCACAAATCGACTTTTTGGGCCAAAAAAACGTGTTTTAGCATTTTTTTTTGCCTGAAAATTGAAATTTTTCTAGCACAGTACAAATCGCTTCTGAGACCCAAAAAACTCGATTTTTCGGTGTTTTTAGGCTAAATTTGGGATATAAACGGGTATCGAAGATGCATGCACAAATCGACTTTTTGGGCCAAAAAAACGTGTTTTAGCATTTTTTTGCCTGAAAATTGATTTTTTTCTAGAACAGTGTAGAAATGTACAAATCGCTTCTGAGACCAAAAAAACTCGATTTTTCGGTGTTTTTAGGCTAAATTTGGGATATAAACGGGTATCGAAGATGCATGCACAAATCGACTTTTTGGGCCAAAAAAACGTGTTTTAGCATTTTTTTTCCTGAAAATTGAAATTTTTCTAGCACAGTACAAATCACTTCTGAGTCCCAAAAAACTCGATTTTTCGGTGTTTTTAGGCTAAATTTGGGATATAAACGGGTATCGAAGATGCATGCACAAATCGACTTTTTGGGCCAAAAAAACGTGTTTTAGCATTTTTTTTGCCTGAAAATTGAAATTTTTCTAGCACAGTACAAATCACTTCTGAGACCCAAAAAACTCGATTTTCTGTGTTTTTAGGCTAAATTTGGGATATAAACGGGTATCGAAGATGCATGCACAAATCGACTTTTTGGGCCAAAAAAACGTGTTTTAGCATTTATTTTGCCTGAAAATTGAAATTTTTCTAGCACAGTACAAATCGCTTCTGAGACCCAAAAAACTCGATTTTTCGGTGTTTTTAGGCTAAATTTGGGATATAAACGGGTATCGAAGATGCATGCACAAATCGACTTTTTGGGCCAAAAAAACGTGTTTTAGCATTTTTTTGCCTGAAAATTGTTTTTTTTCTAGCACAGTACAAATCGCTTCTGAGACCCAAAAAACTCGATTTTTCGGTGTTTTTAGGCTAAATTTGGGATATAAACGGGTATCGAAGATGCATGCACAAATCGACTTTTTGGGCCAAAAAAACGTGTTTTAGCATTTTTTTTTGCCTGAAAATTGATTTTTTTCTAGCACAGTACAAATTGCTTCTGAGACCCAAAAAACTCGATTTTTCGGTGTTTTTAGGCTAAATTTGGGATATAAACGGGTATCGAAGATGCATGCACAAATCGACTTTTTGGGCCAAAAAAACGTGTTTTAGCATTTTCTTTGCCTGAAAATTGATTTTTTTCTAGAACAGTGTAGACATGTACAAATCGCTTCTGAGACCCAAAAAACTCGATTTTTCGGTGTTTTTAGGCTAAATTTGGGATATAAACGGGTATCGAAGATGCATGCACAAATCGACTTTTTGGGCCAAAAAAACGTGTTTTAGCATTTTTTTTGCCTGAAAATTGAAATTTTTCTAGCACAGTACAAATCGCTTCTGAGACCCAAAAAACTCGATTTTTCGGTGTTTTTAGGCTAAATTTGGGATATAAAAGGGTATCGAAGATGCATGCACAAATCGACTTTTTGGGCCAAAAAAAAACGTGTTTTAGCATTTTTTTTGCCTGAAAATTGATTTTATTCTAGAACAGTGTAGACATGTACAAATCGCTTCTGAGACCCAAAAAACTTGATTTTACGGTGTTTTTAGGCTAAATTTGGGATATAAACGGGTATCGAAGATGCATGCACAAATCGACTTTTTGGGCCAAAAAAACGTGTTTTAGCATTTATTTTGCCTGAAAATTTAATTTTTTTAAGCACAGTACAAATCGCTTCTGAGACCCAAAAAACTCGATTTTTCGGTGTTTTTAGGCTAAATTTGGGATTTAACGGGTATCGAAGATGCATGCACAAATCGACTTTTTGGGCCAAAAAAACGTGTTTTAGCATTTTTTTGCCTGAAAATTGATTTTTTTCTAGCACAGTACAAATCGCTTCTGAGACCCAAAAAACTCGATTTTTCGGTGTTTTTAGGCTAAATTTGGGATATAAACGGGTATCGAAGATGCATGCACAAATCGACTTTTTGGGCCAAAAAAACGTGTTTTAGCATTTTTTTTGCCTGAAAATTGAAATTTTTCTAGCACAGTACAAATCGCTTCTGAGACCCAAAAAACTCGATTTTTCGGTGTTTTTAGGCTAAATTTGGGATATAAACGGGTATCGAAGATGCATGCACAAATCGACTTTTTGGGCCAAAAAAACGTGTTTTAGCATTTTTTTGCCTGAAAATTGTTTTTTTTCTAGAACAGTGTAGAAATGTACAAATCGCTTCTGAGACCAAAAAAACTCGATTTTTCGGTGTTTTTAGACTAAATTTGGGATATAAACGGGTATCGAAGATGCATGCACAAATCGACTTTTTGGGCCAAAAAAACGTGTTTTAGCATTTTTTTTTCCTGAAAATTGAAATTTTTCTAGCACAGTACAAATCACTTCTGAGACCCAAAAAACTCGATTTTTCGGTGTTTTTAGGCTAAATTTGGGATATAAACGGGTATCGAAGATGCATGCACAAATCGACTTTTTGGGCCAAAAAAACGTGTTTTAGCATTTTTTTTGCCTGAAAATTGAAATTTTTCTAGCACAGTACAAATCACTTCTGAGACCCAAAAAACTCGATTTTCTGTGTTTTTAGGCTAAATTTGGGATATAAACGGGTATCGAAGATGCATGCACAAATCGACTTTTTGGGCCAAAAAAACGTGTTTTAGCATTTATTTTGCCTGAAAATTGAAATTTTTCTAGCACAGTACAAATCGCTTCTGAGACCCAAAAAACTCGATTTTTCGGTGTTTTTAGGCTAAATTTGGGATATAAACGGGTATCGAAGATGCATGCACAAATCGACTTTTTGGGCCAAAAAAACGTGTTTTAGCATTTTTTTGCCTGAAAATTGTTTTTTTTCTAGCACAGTACAAATCGCTTCTGAGACCCAAAAAACTCGATTTTTCGGTGTTTTTAGGCTAAATTTGGGATATAAACGGGTATCGAAGATGCATGCACAAATCGACTTTTTGGGCCAAAAAAACGTGTTTTAGCATTTTTTTGCCTGAAAATTGATTTTTTTCTAGCACAGTACAAATCGCTTCTGAGACCCAAAAAACTCGATTTTTCGGTGTTTTTAGGCTAAATTTGGGATGTAAACGGGTATCGAAGATGCATGCACAAATCGACTTTTTGGGCCAAAAAAACGTGTTTTAGCATTTTTTTTGCCTGAAAATTGAAATTTTTCTAGCACAGTACAAATCGCTTCTGAGACCCAAAAAACTCGATTTTTCGGTGTTTTTAGGCTAAATTTGGGATATAAACGGGTATCGAAGATGCATGCACAAATCGACTTTTTGGGCCAAAAAAACGTGTTTTAGCATTTTTTTGCCTGAAAATTGTTTTTTTTCTAGAACAGTGTAGAAATGTACAAATCGCTTCTGAGACCAAAAAAACTCGATTTTTCGGTGTTTTTAGGCTAAATTTGGGATATAAACGGGTATCGAAGATGCATGCACAAATCGACTTTTTGGGCCAAAAAAACGTGTTTTAGCATTTTTTTTTCCTGAAAATTGAAATTTTTCTAGCACAGTACAAATCACTTCTGAGACCCAAAAAACTCGATTTTTCGGTGTTTTTAGGCTAAATTTGGGATATAAACGGGTATCGAAGATGCATGCACAAATCGACTTTTTGGGCCAAAAAAACGTGTTTTAGCATTTTTTTTGCCTGAAAATTGAAATTTTTTTAGCACAGTACAAATCACTTCTGAGACCCAAAAAACTCGATTTTCTGTGTTTTTAGGCTAAATTTGGGATATAAACGGGTATCGAAGATGCATGCACAAATCGACTTTTTGGGCCAAAAAAACGTGTTTTAGCATTTATTTTGCCTGAAAATTGAAATTTTTCTAGCACAGTACAAATCGCTTCTGAGACCCAAAAAACTCGATTTTTCGGTGTTTTTAGGCTAAATTTGGGATATAAACGGGTATCGAAGATGCATGCACAAATCGACTTTTTGGGCCAAAAAAACGTGTTTTAGCATTTTTTTGCCTGAAAATTGTTTTTTTTCTAGCACAGTACAAATCGCTTCTGAGACCCAAAAAACTCGATTTTTCGGTGTTTTTAGGCTAAATTTGGGATATAAACGGGTATCGAAGATGCATGCACAAATCGACTTTTTGGGCCAAAAAAACGTGTTTTAGCATTTTTTTTTGCCTGAAAATTGAATTTTTTCTAGCACAGTACAAATTGCTTCTGAGACCCAAAAAACTCGATTTTTCGGTGTTTTTAGGCTAAATTTGGGATATAAACGGGTATCGAAGATGCATGCACAAATCGACTTTTTGGGCCAAAAAAACGTGTTTTAGCATTTTCTTTGCCTGAAAATTGATTTTTTTCTAGAACAGTGTAGACATGTACAAATCGCTTCTGAGACCCAAAAAACTCGATTTTTCGGTGTTTTTAGGCTAAATTTGGGATATAAACGGGTATCGAAGATGCATGCACAAATCGACTTTTTGGGCCAAAAAAACGTGTTTTAGCATTTTTTTTGCCTGAAAATTGAAATTTTTCTAGCACAGTACAAATCGCTTCTGAGACCCAAAAAACTCGATTTTTCGGTGTTTTTAGGCTAAATTTGGGATATAAAAGGGTATCGAAGATACATGCACAAATCGACTTTTTGGGCCAAAAAAAAACGTGTTTTAGCATTTTTTTTGCCTGAAAATTGATTTTATTCTAGAACAGTGTAGACATGTACAAATCAATTCTGAGACCCAAAAAACTTGATTTTACGGTGTTTTTAGGCTAAATTTGGGATATAAACGGGTATCGATCATGCACAAATCGACTTTTTGGGCCAAAAAAACGTGTTTTAGCATTTTTTTTGCCTGAAAATTGAATTTTTTCTAGCACAGTACAAATCACTTCTGAGACCCAAAAAACTCGATTTTTCTGTGTTTTTAGGCTAAATTTGGGATATAAACGGGTATCGAAGATGCATGCACAAATCGACTTTTTGGGCCAAAAAAACGTGTTTTAGCATTTATTTTGCCTGAAAATTGAATTTTTTTTAGCACAGTACAAATCGCTTCTGAGACCCAAAAAATTCGATTTTTCGGTGTTTTTAGGCTAAATTTGGGATATAAACGGGTATCGAAGATGCATGCACAAATCGACTTTTTGGGCCAAAAAAACGTGTTTTAGCATTTTTTTGCCTGAAAATTGATTTTTTTCTAGCACAGTACAAATCGCTTCTGAGACCCAAAAAACTCGATTTTTCGGTGTTTTTAGGCTAAATTTGGGATATAAACGGGTATCGAAGATGCATGCACAAATCGACTTTTTGGGCCAAAAAAACGTGTTTTAGCATTTTTTTTTGCCTGAAAATTGAAATTTTTCTAGCACAGTACAAATCGCTTCTGAGACCCAAAAAACTCGATTTTTCGGTGTTTTTAGGCTAAATTTGGGATATAAACGGGTATCGAAGATGCATGCACAAATCGACTTTTTGGGCCAAAAAAACGTGTTTTAGCATTTTTTTGCCTGAAAATTGATTTTTTTCTAGAACAGTGTAGAAATGTACAAATCGCTTCTGAGACCAAAAAAACTCGATTTTTCGGTGTTTTTAGGCTAAATTTGGGATATAAACGGGTATCGAAGATGCATGCACAAATCGACTTTTTGGGCCAAAAAAACGTGTTTTAGCATTTTTTTTCCTGAAAATTGAAATTTTTCTAGCACAGTACAAATCACTTCTGAGTCCCAAAAAACTCGATTTTTCGGTGTTTTTAGGCTAAATTTGGGATATAAACGGGTATCGAAGATGCATGCACAAATCGACTTTTTGGGCCAAAAAAACGTGTTTTAGCATTTTTTTTGCCTGAAAATTGAAATTTTTCTAGCACAGTACAAATCACTTCTGAGACCCAAAAAACTCGATTTTCTGTGTTTTTAGGCTAAATTTGGGATATAAACGGGTATCGAAGATGCATGCACAAATCGACTTTTTGGGCCAAAAAAACGTGTTTTAGCATTTATTTTGCCTGAAAATTGAAATTTTTCTAGCACAGTACAAATCGCTTCTGAGACCCAAAAAACTCGATTTTTCGGTGTTTTTAGGCTAAATTTGGGATATAAACGGGTATCGAAGATGCATGCACAAATCGACTTTTTGGGCCAAAAAAACGTGTTTTAGCATTTTTTTGCCTGAAAATTGTTTTTTTTCTAGCACAGTACAAATCGCTTCTGAGACCCAAAAAACTCGATTTTTCGGTGTTTTTAGGCTAAATTTGGGATATAAACGGGTATCGAAGATGCATGCACAAATCGACTTTTTGGGCCAAAAAAACGTGTTTTAGCATTTTTTTTTGCCTGAAAATTGATTTTTTTCTAGCACAGTACAAATTGCTTCTGAGACCCAAAAAACTCGATTTTTCGGTGTTTTTAGGCTAAATTTGGGATATAAACGGGTATCGAAGATGCATGCACAAATCGACTTTTTGGGCCAAAAAAACGTGTTTTAGCATTTTCTTTGCCTGAAAATTGATTTTTTTCTAGAACAGTGTAGACATGTACAAATCGCTTCTGAGACCCAAAAAACTCGATTTTTCGGTGTTTTTAGGCTAAATTTGGGATATAAACGGGTATCGAAGATGCATGCACAAATCGACTTTTTGGGCCAAAAAAACGTGTTTTAGCATTTTTTTTGCCTGAAAATTGAAATTTTTCTAGCACAGTACAAATCGCTTCTGAGACCCAAAAAACTCGATTTTTCGGTGTTTTTAGGCTAAATTTGGGATATAAAAGGGTATCGAAGATACATGCACAAATCGACTTTTTGGGCCAAAAAAAAACGTGTTTTAGCATTTTTTTTGCCTGAAAATTGATTTTATTCTAGAACAGTGTAGACATGTACAAATCAATTCTGAGACCCAAAAAACTTGATTTTACGGTGTTTTTAGGCTAAATTTGGGATATAAACGGGTATCGATCATGCACAAATCGACTTTTTGGGCCAAAAAAACGTGTTTTAGCATTTTTTTTGCCTGAAAATTGAAATTTTTCTAGCACAGTACAAATCACTTCTGAGACCCAAAAAACTCGGTTTTTCTGTGTTTTTAGGCTAAATTTGGGATATAAACGGGTATCGAAGATGCATGCACAAATCGACTTTTTGGGCCAAAAAAACGTGTTTTAGCATTTTTTTTGCCTGAAAATTGAAATTTTTCTAGCACAGTACAAATCGCTTCTGAGACCCAAAAAATTCGATTTTTCGGTGTTTTTAGGCTAAATTTGGGATATAAACGGGTATCGAAGATGCATGCACAAATCGACTTTTTGGGCCAAAAAAACGTGTTTTAGCATTTTTTTGCCTGAAAATTGATTTTTTTCTAGCACAGTACAAATCGCTTCTGAGACCCAAAAAACTCGATTTTTCGGTGTTTTTAGGCTAAATTTGGGATATAAACGGGTATCGAAGATGCATGCACAAATCGACTTTTTGGGCCAAAAAAACGTGTTTTAGCTTTTTTTTTTGCCTGAAAATTGAAATTTTTCTAGCACAGTACAAATCGCTTCTGAGACCCAAAAAACTCGATTTTTCGGTGTTTTTAGGCTAAATTTGGGATATAAACGGGTATCGAAGATGCATGCACAAATCGACTTTTTGGGCCAAAAAAACGTGTTTTAGCATTTTTTTTGCCTGAAAATTGATTTGTTTCTAGAACAGTGTAGACATGTACAAATCGCTTCTGAGACCCAAAAAACTTGATTTTACGGTGTTTTTAGGCTAAATTTGGGATATAAACGGGTATCGAAGATGCATGCACAAATCGACTTTTTGGGCCAAAAAAACGTGTTTTAGCATTTTTTTTGCCTGAAAATTGAATTTTTTCTAGCACAGTACAAATCGCTTCTGAGACCCAAAAAACTCGATTTTTCGGTGTTTTTAGGCTAAATTTGGGATATAAACGGGTATCGAAGATGCATGCACAAATCGACTTTTTGGGCTAAAAAAACGTGTTTTAGCATTTTTTTGCCTGAAAATTGATTTTTTTCTAGAACAGTGTATACATGTACAAATCGCTTCTGAGACCCAAAAAACTCGATTTTTCGGGGTTTTTAGGCTAAATTTGGGATATAAACGGGTATCGAAGATGCATGCACAAATCGACTTTTTGGGCCAAAAAAACGTGTTTTAGCATTTTTTTTGCCTAAAAATTGAAATTTTTCTAGCACAGTACAAATCGCTTCTGAGACCCAAAAAACTCGATTTTTCGGTGTTTTTAGGCTAAATTTGGGATATAAACGGGTATCGAAGATGCATGCACAAATCGACTTTTTGGGCCAAAAAAACGTGTTTTAGCATTTTTTTTGCCTGAAAATTGTTTTTTTTCTAGAACAGTGTAGACATGTACAAATGGCTTCTGAGACCCAAAAAACTCGATTTTTCGGTGTTTTTAGGCTAAATTTGGGATATAAACGGGTATCGAAGATGCATGCACAAATCGACTTTTTGGGCCAAAAAAACTTGTTTTAGCATTTTTTTTGCCTGAAAATTGAAATTTATCTAGCACAGTACAAATCGCTTCTGAGACCCAAAAAACTCGATTTTTCGGTGTTTTTAGGCTAAATTTGGGATATAAACGGGTATCGAAGATGCATGCACAAATCGACTTTTTGGGCCAAAAAAACGTGTTTTAGCATTTTTTTGCCTGAAAATTGATTTTTTTCTAGAACAGTGTAGACATGTACAAATCGCTTCTGAGACCCAAAAAACTCGATTTTTCGGTGTTTTTAGGCTAAATTTGGGATATAAACGGGTATCGAAGATGCATGCACAAATCGACTTTTTGGGCCAAAAAAACGTGTTTTAGCATTTTTTTGCCTGAAAATTGATTTTTTTCTAGAACAGTGTAGACATGTACAAATCGCTTCTGAGACCCAAAAAACTCGATTTTTCGGTGTTTTTAGGCTAAATTTGGGATATAAACGGGTATCGAAGATGCATGCACAAATCGACTTTTTGGGCCAAAAAAACGTGTTTTAGCATTTTTTTTGCCTGAAAATTGATTTTTATCTAGAACAGTGTAGACATGTACAAATGGCTTCTGAGACCCAAAAAACTCGGTTTTTCGGTGTTTTTAGGCTAAATTTGGGATATAAACGGGTATCGAAGATGCATGCACAAATCGACTTTTTGGGCCAAAAAAACGTGTTTTAGCATTTTTTTTGCCTGAAAATTGAAATTTTTCTAGCACAGTACAAATCGCTTCTGAGACCCAAAAAACTCGATTTTTCGGTGTTTTTAGGCTAAATTTGGGATATAAACGGGTATCGAAGATGCATGCACAAATCGACTTTTTGGGCCAAAAAAACGTGTTTTAGCATTTTTTTTGCCTGAAAATTGAATTTTTTCTAGCACAGTACAAATCGCTTCTGAGACCCCCAAAACTCGATTTTTCGGTGTTTTTAGGCTAAATTTGGGATATAAACGGGTATCGAAGATGCATGCACAAATCGACTTTTTGGGCCAAAAAAACGTGTTTTAGCATTTTTTTTGCCTGAAAATTGAAATTTTTCTAGCACAGTACAAATGGCTTCTGAGACCCAAAAAACTCGATTTTTCGGTGTTTTTAGGCTAAATTTGGGATATAAACGGGTATCGAAGATGCATGCACAAATCGACTTTTTGGGCCAAAAAAACGTGTTTTAGCATTTTCTTTGCCTGAAAATTGATTTTTTTCTAGAACAGTGTAGACATGTACAATTCGCTTCTGAGACCCAAAAAACTCGATTTTTCGGTGTTTTTAGGCTAAATTTGGGATGTAAATGGGTATCGAAGATGCATGCACAAATCGACTTTTTGGGCCAAAAAAACGTGTTTTAGCATTTTTTTTGCCTGAAAATTGAAATTTTTCTAGCACAGTACAAATCGCTTCTGAGACCAAAAAAAATCGATTTTTCGGTGTTTTTAGGCTAAATTTGGGATATAAACGGGTATCGAAGATGCATGCACAAATCGACTTTTTGGGCCAAAAAAACGTGTTTTAGCATATTTTTTGGCTGAAAATTGATTTTTTTCTAGAACAGTGTAGACATGTACAAATCGCTTCTGAGACCCAAAAAACTTGATT
>JAWZYT010006134.1:70000-75000 GCA_034508575.1 Petrolisthes manimaculis
CATTGTTACAGTTAGATTTCTATATATATTGATATCACAAGGACAATATTATTATATTGAACAAGATAAATAAGCAGTTAATATACAGTATTACACTAAATAGGACATTGTTACAGATAGATTATTACATGAATTGAGATCACAAGGAAATTACTATGTATTCAGGTCACAAGGAGATTACTATGTGTATAAAGATGACAAAATTATTATATCAGCTAGTGAGAAAATATACATATACATATACATACACACATACATACACATATACATATACATACAGATACACATATACATATACACATATACATATACATACATATATACATATACACATACATACACATACATATACACATACACACACATACACATATACATACATACATATAGGCCTACATACCAATATGCATATATTATTAGTATTACACAGTACTGGATGGAACATTTAGGGAAGAAATAAATATGACTATGTTGTTATACAGTATCTGCCAATGACATACACTTATCACATACTGGAAGGGACATTTGAGATCATACACTTATCACATACTGGAAGGGACATTTGAGATCATACACTTATCACATACTGGAAGGGACATTTGAGATTGTTTCACCATAATGTTATTATATCTGCCAGTTAAATACATATTATAATTTAAATATTATAATGGCTGGAACATATGAGATCTTATCACCATAATATGATGGCCAACAGACAGTAATCAAAAGTTCATGGCTTTCAATGCAAGTTAAATATACAGGAGAGTCTTTGTATGCATATCAATCAATCCTAAGCATCAACAACCACCAAAGTTTGGATAATGGACCAGAATAACATCCAATCTGTCATCAGCAAGCAGGAAGCGACACACACCAGTCAAG
Source organism: Petrolisthes manimaculis (assembly GCA_034508575.1). Lineage (NCBI taxonomy): Eukaryota > Metazoa > Arthropoda > Malacostraca > Decapoda > Porcellanidae > Petrolisthes > Petrolisthes manimaculis. Next base: position 70,883 of record JAWZYT010006134.1, read on the forward strand.
TCCTGTCCCCGGGGCAGCAAGTGTCTGACCGAAGGACACTCAAGGCAATAATGATGAAGATGGTTGGCATTAGGAGTGTCACACAGCTTACATGATGAGTAATGTGGAATATCCCCTGCATCAGCCACCTGCCACAGGGGTCGGTATCCCAATCGAAGTCGAGCGGACACAACATTGTGTCTGCGGACCATGAGACCACTTCGGCGATACTTTGGTCGGGAGAGACGGAAGTGGTCATAGTGCTGAATAGATACACTCTGAGGTCTTTCGGCATTCATGCGGTGGATTGTAGGAAGAAGAGCAGCAGAGTGCAAGATCCTTTTGTAGCTGAAGATGGTGGGTGTAGCATCATCTGGCAGAGGCAATTCACAGGCATTTTTGGCAAGAAGATCCACTCTATCGTTGGCAGCTATTCCAATATGAGAAGGAATCCACAAAAAATGTATGCAGAGAGAATGGTCCTGGGCTGCAACCAACTGATGCAAGATTTGGTGAATGAGTGAGCGATGCATGGGTTGTGGGGATGAGACGGCTTGAAGTGCAGATTGCGAGTCACATATCACTACGCCATTCACTTGCCGCCGACAGAGGAGGCCAATGGCCAGTAGAAGTCCCTGTAATTCGCAATATGTGGAGCTGGAGGAGTTGGGTAATCTGTGACCAGCCCAGCCTCCCTCCGGCGGTTCCATGTCTGGCGAGTACATGGCACATCCCGCACTTCCATCTGGTTGTACAGATCCATCCACATACAGACAACAAGCATCAGGGACAGAGGAGGAGAGTTTGGTGATATGTTCCAAAGCAAGCTGTTTTTGGAGGTAAGGTAGATCAGTTTTGGAGGTGGGAGTGAAAGTGACTTGGAGCTGTGGTATCCTCCATGGAGGTGGCCCATGATCAACCTCGTCCACTGGAACATCAATGTGAAGGCGCTGCAGGGTGGAGCACACAGTGTTGACAAGGGTGCGGACACCTGGACGAAGTGGAGGGTGAAGTGCAGCAGGATCAAGTGAGGCTCTCAGGACATGAGCATAATACGGAGCAAGGTGGGGAGAGTGAAGGCACTTGACACTAAAGTGGGTGACGTTGGTGTGTATTCTATCAACAACTGACGGGAGATTGAGTTCCGTTAACATATTCACAATTCTGGTGGATGATGAACTTCCTAGAATGTACCGCATCACTTTGTTCTGAAACTTGTCTAATGGCACTAAGGTAGTCCTAGATAGCTGACTAAGAGTGGGAGAGAGATAGTCAATGACAGATCGCATAAAGGCAATGTAGATGGTTCTTGCCACAGGGATAGAGATTCCAGCAGCCCTGTTAGTGAGCCATTTGAAGGGAAGGAATCGCTGTTCTAGCCGTTGCAGAAGGTCTTGGATGATGGGATGAATGCGTTGCCGAGCAGGTATGGCCGGAGTGATCCGCACCGGTGCTCCCAGGTACAGATACTGTGTACAAGGCGGGATGATACTTTGCCCTACCGTAAATACTGGGAGAGTTCTGGGGCCACGAGGGGAGAATACTCGACTTTTCTCTGGTGATAGGATGAGGCCACAAGAGGAAGCTGATTCGAAGAATGAGTGAAGAAATAGCTGAAGATTGGCAGCAGAGTTGGAATGAACACAGATGTCGTCTGCATAACAAGTGACTGTTGTGCCAGGAATGTTGGGAAGGAGACCAAGCAAGCGATGCATCAGGACGTTGAACAGGAAGGGACTTAAAACCCCACCCTGTGGAGTACCAAGCTCAAGCTCCTTAGATGTGCTACAAGCCCCTCGGAATAGCACACGAGACATTCTGTTACGGAGATATTCTCGAATCCACCTCAGAAGATTTCCCTGTACACCAAATTCAACTAGCTGGTCAAGAATAATCTCTTTGTTGGCAGTGTCAAAAGCACTCTTGAGATCGAGAAATGCTACCACACTGGCTGGGGAGAGACGGGTGTATAGGTCTATCAGACAATGGTGTGTGCTCCTCTCTGGCATAAAACCATACAGCCTTGGAGATAACTGGTCTTCCAACCGGAACATAAGACGAGTGAGTGTGTGTGAGAGAGAGAGAGAGAGAGAGAGAGTGCAGACTACCACCCCCCACTGGCGCCTCTCCTCTCCTCCCTCCCTCCCTCCTCTTCCTCCTCTCCTCCCTCCCTCCCTCCCTCCTCTTCCTCCTCTCCTCCCTCCCTCCCTCCCTCCTCTTCCTCCTGTACCCCGGTACATCCGTACTCACCACCCCACCTCTCTCCCACTCCTTTCTAAGTGTGTGTGTGTGTGTGTGTGTGTTCCCATTTACGCCCATTACTTCACACTTCCTCCTTTCCATTCCTATCTCCCATCATCAACACTCCTTCCATTATCAATCTTTCTCAGACATACACACCTATTTTACCAACCCATTCCACCCATGTCCATCCACACCAACCCATTCCACCCATGTCCATCCACACCAACCCATTCCACCCATGTCCATCCACACCAACACACACACACAGACACCGTACACAAAGACACACACACACAGACACCGTACACAAAGACACACACACACACACCATACACACACAGCCACCACCACCGTACATACACACACACACACACTCGCACCGTACATACACACACATACACACATTCCTCCCACCAATCTCTTTAATTCACTCACTACTTACGTGTAAACTACATTTCCTAGAAACTTATACTTAGTTTCATTCTAAGCAACAACTCTTCCTCTTTCCAATGAGACTATCCACAGCTGTCTAGGACTACTGGTTACATAGATATCACCTCAGGAATACACATATGTAATTTATTTTTTGGCCCGAGCGAGCGTGAGTGAGTGGTGTGGGGTTGAGATGGTGGAGTGTTGCCAAAAAATAAATTACATATGTGTATTCCTGAGGTGATATCTTTGTAACGAATAGACCTAGACAGCTGTGGATAGTCTCATTGGAAAGAGGAAGAGTTGTTGCTTAGAATGAAACTAAGCATAAGTTTCTAGGAATTGTAGTTTAGACGTAGACAGTGAGTGAAGTAAAGAGATTGGTGTGAGGAATGTGTGTATGTACGGTGTGTGTGTGTGTATGTGTGTGTAGTGTCTGTGTGTGTGTGTGTACGGTGTCTGTGTGTGTGTGTGTGTACGGTGTCTGTGTGTGTGGGTGTGTACGGTGTGTGTGTGTGTGTGGGTGTGTACGGTAGGGGTGTGTGTCTGTGTGTGTCTGTGTGTGTATGTATGTGTATGTGTGTGTGTGTATGTGTACATATGTATGTGTGAGTATGTGCGTGTTTGTGAGAGAGAGAGAGAGAGAGAGAGAGAGAGAGAGAGAGAGAGAGATACATCACTTTCCTACTCACACACACATTCTCTCTCTCTCTCTCTCACTCTCTTTCTCATTCTCGCACTGACGTGCGCACACACAAACATGCACATACGCACACATACATATGTACACATACACACATACATACACACACACATACACATACACACATACATACACACGCACATACACACACACAGGTAGATAGTCAGTGGAGAGAACTTACAGGTTCAGTACAGGATTTTATTTCTCTCTCTCTCTCTCTCTCTCTCTCTCTATATATATATATATATATATATATCTTTATCTCTATCTCTCTCTCCCTATCTTTGACAATAAAGATAAAGATAGATAGAGATAACGATAGATAGATAGATAACGATAGATAGATAGATAGAGATAAAGATAGATAGATAGAGATAACGGTAGATAGGTAACGACAAAGATAGATAGATAAAGATAGAAAAATAAAGATAAAGATACATAGATAAAAATAAAGATAGATATATAAAGATAAATAGATAAAGATAAATATAGATAGATAAATATAAATAGATAAAGATAGATAGATAAAGATAAAGATAGATAGATATGATAAAGATAGATAAATAAAGATAGATAGACAAAGATAGATAGGTAAAGATAAAGATAAATAGAGATAGAGATAGATAGATAAAGATAAAGATAGACAAATAAAGATAGACAGATAAAGATAGATAGATAAAGATAGACAGATAAAGATAGATAGATAAAGATAGACAAATAAAGATAGATAGATAGATAAAGATAGATAGATAAAGATAGA